>NW_019060559.1:70198-86034 GCF_000696155.1 Zootermopsis nevadensis | reverse complement strand
CAATATCAGAAACGTTTTTGTGGTAATGTAATTTACCGCATTCGACCGGCGGCTGAATAAAGCACGTGGTTTGGTGGATAAAAATAAACGATGTATGTGAATGTGTCCCATTGACAAGTTCTTGTACACACGAATGTTTTTAAAGCACTAGACTGACTACCAACTGCCGACAATTGGTTTTCAGCTCAAGCGTGAACTGTACATGCAAAATCGAGAAATTAGGCTGTCAGGAGGCCGTGATCTCTGGAGTGATGTCAGAGCCTTGAAGCTTTTAGGCCAGCTACTGTTAGAAGGCGTTCACCATGACTGAGAAGATGGTGTTTCATTCTTGTTCCTTCAACACTCTATCAACTGATAATGTTTTCACCTCAAGCGTGAACTGTACATGCAAAATCGAGAAATTAGGCTGTCAGGAGGCCGTGATCTCTGGAGTGATGTCAGAGCCTTGAAGCTTTTAGGCCAGCTACTGTTAGAAGGCGTTCAACATGACTGAGAAGATGGTGTTTCATTCTTCTTCCTTCAACACTCTATCAACTGATAATGTTGCGTATCCATTAATTAAATATGACAGGATGGTTATGAATGATAAATCGCGAGAGTACATTCTGTGCTTGCTTTAAGGTAACTGAGAAGAACCAGGAAACTGGGGATAGCCGATACCAACATGTTAGTTTAATGCGATTGGATGAAACGGATATTTTGGGCGTGTTTTAAGAGGGGGCAGAAATTGGATCGATTTTTTTTAGATTATGGTGCCACAGACTTTAATTAATCTGACAGGCGGCTTCGAATGGCGGATGTTAAATTTGTTATGAATTGTGAATTGGGCAGGGTGGATGTGCAAATGGTTTTGAGGAACTGGTAAGGAATTTGCCTTCGACAAGGTGCGGATTGGCTCGTACAAGATTCGACCAGAATATTGCTGAGATAAAATGTCAGCTTTGTCTTGAGTATTTTGTGTTTTCACTTTCGTTAAGTTAGAGAATTTTCTGGCGTTGATTCCGATTGTGCCTCATATAATTCGTTGATGCGATAATTGTTCCTGTGCTCATGCGTCTTCTTCACGCTTCGGCCTGCTTTACCCTCGGTTGTCAAGGGATACCAGGCTAGGTTGGCCCCAGAAACAAGACTGGGCGCAGAGAGGGCGGGAACTTTGCCCCATAGTCCACATAAAACCAGGATCGCGATCGACTATGACTCGCCTGATCTCTTGTTAAGGGCCGCCTGATACGGAGTGTTTGGAGTAAGCATTCGCGGACAGCCGACATGGGGTGATTCTCCCACTTTTGGGTTTGGTTGCGGGGCTAACATTTTCTGACCGTGAAAATAATAAATTGTTCCGAAGTTTTGTGCGTGTCCTCTGACATTTGCAACGACCTAAGCTGGACTAAGCGTAATCAAAGATAAAAGACAAATGACTTGTTCTTATGCTCATTTGCTCTTTAACGTGATGCATGCGATATTATCATTTGTGTATGTTGGCTAATATGGCACGTGAGAATTGAATTTTTCATACATGGCCACAGTTTATGTGTGAATTTTTTTATTTAACCTCAAGATGACCTTAGTTCGGTTGGGAACATGTGATTTAATACACTACGGCACAAATTATTCATATGGGATGAAGTACTTTGGCGAAGTGGCCAGATGAGCAACGAGCAACGACAATCGAACTGTGGGACCAGCTGCAGAGACAATTGATTGCAATCAGCCACTGAGCTGCTACGTGCGTTGAAAATATTCGTTTCCATAATTCAGTATAGCAGTGTGAATTCTCCTGCCCGGCAGACAGTTTATTGACTAATTCTTTCTTTCTGTGTAGTTACAGGCTTTCTCCCTGCTCCCCCCTTTAAGAGTGACGTAATTTCTTCATTCCTTCTGGGGTTTCTGACCTGCGAGTGTTGTGTTGATGTCAGTTATGACTTGGCTGTTTATTGTCGCGTAAGGAAAAGTGAATTTGAGATTCGATCTGTCGCTCGCTCTGAATCCGCTGTTCGGTGAAGAGTTGGGTTTTAATTTTCTGCATATCGAGAATAAATTAATATTTCTGCTGCTTTCCATCTTGGGTAAGTGTTTGCTTTGAATTGAATTGATAAGAAGATTTGTACAGGGAAGTGAGATGAGTTTATCCAAACAAAATTATTCTTAACTTACTGGGAAATACAATTACCAAAACAGTGATCAAAATAAACTTCCAAGTTGACAAGGCGAATAATTTCGTTGAATGGGTGCGGTAATTTATTTGTCGCGAAATTAACTGTACGGTGAAATATTAAGTACAGCCGGAAACTTCTGAAGTTGGCGTTGTAGAAATTTATTTTTGTGATTTGACCTTGAGATATTGTTTATTTACTGTAAATTTAGTTAGGCATTTATGAGAATGTATTTGACTTGGATTTATAATGTTCTCATCAGTGTTTCATCGCTTCAGACCGTGACAAACTGAGAGTCTACCCACGCCATCTTGCATCTTTATCCAGACCGTAACGAATAGTCTTAGGTATTATTCGTGAGGTAATAAATATACACATATTATGAGCTAAAGAAGTTGAAAGGGCGCAACTGCACCAACCAAAATTCGATAAGCCCAGAAGCTGCCATTTTCGTGGAGTTCAAGGTTGTGCTTAACAACAGACTCCGCTCCAGGTGATAAAGTTATTTGCTTATTTAATTAACAGTGCTGCCACTCCAAGCGATAATTCACTCGAAGCAATTGTAAGAATGGAACAGAAATACCAATATTAACGTTTACCGGAGACCGAATATACAAAGATTTTCCTTGGTTTCCAAGCAAATATCGCAATAGTAACTTAAGTTAGGCCACTTCAGATCACTTCCACATCCTTTCCAATTCATTATTCGCTGGTAGTCGTATCTTCCGACACTGATTTGAGCTATTTATTGGGAATGTAGTTCAATGAACCGAAAATAAATAAAATAGGCAGTTGTGCACCCTTACAAATTGTGAGGCTTAAAAACATCTGAAAACGTCTCCTCTGTACCATCAACAATCATCATCATCCACTACAATGGGGAACAAAGGCTTGATGTAGTGCTTTGTGCAGGGACCTCGACCGCATGTCACGACCAATCTGATGAGTGCGAACGAACTTAACAGGTTTGCTCTATTGGAACCTTCCCACTCATACGGACTTACTGAAACAACACTTCTCATAACCTACAGCATGTAATTAAAATCAGTTTGATTCATGCTTTTGAGCTGAAGATAGAATTTTGTTGAAGCGGTTCTCCAGAGCAACTACGTACGTCACACAAGTATCATCATGTGTGGGTCCTCAGTTCCTTTCCCAGTACTCTGTATTTTGTAAAATCGAAAGAAGTGACAGGTTTTGTAAATAGGGAATAACTCTTAATGGTAACTATATGTACCATTTCCATCAGTAGACCTATTTATGTGTTTTATACGGTTCTCACAGCGATTATTTCAATAAATAGCATTAACCATTAATTGGTGAGAGTGGAGTAACCGCTACGGTGGTGGTCGAGCAGTCAGAGCACTAGCCTTGTAATCCTGGGGTCCCGGGTTCAATTCCCGGCGGTGCCCGAATTTATAACTTGTGCTGGGCAAGGCCGTGGTCTAGGCAAGACGGAGTTTTCCTCCCGGGCTTCCCCGGTTTCTCCGTGGCATCCCAACAATTACTCAATTCACACACAGAAGAAGGCAATGGCAAACCTGCCTAAAAACCATACCCAGGTTTGGGAAGCACTGCTCTAATGCGTATTCAGAGAGAACCCTTCTTCTGTGTTCAACATGTTGGAACACAGCTGGACACCAGTAGCCTCCTCAGTTAAGTGGTTTTCAACTTTATATGAAGTACCATATAATACTGTTAAATTCCCACTCCCTGTACTTCTACTAGGTGGGGTGCTTTGCATTATAGACAACTTTCCTTTACCAGCTTTTATCTTGTAATTTTAATCATTCCCTTAAGGAATGACATGCAAAACAACATAAATGTTGTCCCATTACAGTACAGTCAGTTTATAGTTTGATTATCAGGTTCCAGAATGTGAATTCATTATAGATACTATAAATAAAAGAAAGACAGCCCCAAATACAAATCATGGTCTTTATTTCTTTTAAAGTTGGGCGTTTTACTTAACTATGTAATAGTATACATTCTCCATTCTGAGCAGCACATCATTATTCCAATCTGCGTTTCTTGACAATGGTCCCAAGCTGGAAGAAGAATATAAGAGTTCCAGTTCTATAAATAAATACAAATTCTGAGGTGATCATAGCACTTACATATACGGGTAGCCCTCGATTTGCGCCGATTTTGAAACCAGAAAGTCAGGAAGTGAACAAAATATATTTTACTATTATTTATAATGTTCTACAATGTTTCTCATACTGCTTCTTATACTAAATCGTATTTCTTACATCGCTGATTTTGAACAAAAATTATAAATACAGTCATGTTTCATTAACGCGAATTTCATCCTATGAGATCGATGAATCGGTAAAAGCTGTTTGTGAAATGCAAACTTTTGTATATGCGAGTTTGCTCTTATGCAATTTCATTCCTGGCACTTTAAACTTTCAAAGAACTAATTTAATCTCTGCGGAGGTACCGGGGTTATTTTTGCTACATGATTTTCTATAGGTCGGCGTCTTACATGAATGCAACTATCGCATAACAGCAGAGATGACTGTACACATCAATCACATGAAAGAATCGCAGTCAATCGCGGGGACCAACGAATCGCCGATTGTAAGTGTATAAAATATATTTTTTAAATTCCCTTTATTTTATTTATGTTATTTCAGAGATTTAAATGTAATGTCATTATATTACTCGTCAATGTTTGGGTGCTGGGAATGCATGTCATCGACTTCACATTGATTTACATTATAAAAGAGTTTCAATTTATGCTGGTTCGTCCAGGAACACATCCTCGGCGTAAATCGAGGGCTACCTGTATACACAATATGACAACCAGTTTCCTCTTACTCACAAGATGTTCAGATGTAGTTATCACTATTTACTGACAAAAAATTATAATTGTGCTACCAAATTTAAGTAAAATATTTTTTCTTTTATTTTTATATACTTTTATATTTTGCCAGGAAACCAAATTTGGTGGTGGTGTTTGTGCTGGGTCTAATAAATGTAAAAGTAAAGCTGTCCCGCTATATGCCATGCAGGCATTTGGGGGTAGAGCAGGTATAGCTCCTACTCATTCTTAACCTTCTTACCCCTGTCTAAATGTCATCTTGTTTCAGTCTGAGGTCTTTCTGTTCAATTATAATATATCTCACAGTACCACAACCATGTATTCTCCTAGTATGAAGATAGTCATATGTAATGTCTATATATCAGTCATGTCCACTCTTATCAAGCCACACTGTAAATTTTCATGTAATATTTTTATTAGAAAAAACAAAAACATCTGAGGAGTTGCAAATGATATAATAAAAACTATAAAGACACAATAATTTTTTGCAGTCACCAGACACAGTGTTGTTCATACACTTCAATAAAATCACCCCTCCAGCCATTTAAATGTCATCCCATTTCAGTATGAGTTTCTTTCAGTGAAGACCTGCAGCATTCATGTTTGAGTAATGTCACACAGGACCACAACAACGTGTTCCCCTAATATTTAAATTATTACATGTTTCAGGAGAGAAAACGATCCATATACAAATAGTGTCAATCCTTGCACTATCACTGTTGCTTTCATGTCATATAGTTTGTACACCGGTGTCTCAAAGAGTCTATTGTTCCTACTGCATGCGTTATCTAAAAATTACTCTTTTGATTACTCTGGGGCCCAACCAGCCTTCTATCCAATGGGTACTGGGGTCCTTTCCCAGGGGTAGAGCACGGCTGGGGAGTGATGCTGACCACTCACCCCCGTCTAGTGCCAAGGTCACGAATGAGTAGGAGCTACACTGCCTCTCCCTCTAAGCGCCTACATGGCATATAGTGGGACAGCTTTACTTTACTCTTTTGATTAACCTTAGCTATTGATACATTTTTGGCCAGACTAATATTTATCTTTGTGTCCTCCTTTCATGTCTTCTGATTTTTTGGGACTTTGCTTGCACATTGAGCTTTAATTCTTCCATCAGTCGTGCTATTTCTATAGCATTTGTTATATTATATTTCTGAAATTTTTATTTTTTGTTTAATATTATTGGAATCCATGCCTGATTCAGTAAGTACTGACAGTTTTTTTCTGCAGTTACTTACTTGTCCTTGTATTCTGATTTTCCACGAGTCTTTATTCCTTCTATTTTTTACTGCTTTGAAAAGTTCTGCAATTGTTTCTCTAATGACTGTTGTTGCAAACTATTTCTCAAAATAAATTAATGTTAGGCACATAAAAAGTGTAGGGGTCACAGTGGCCGCGCGGTCTGAGGCGTGGGCCTTGTGTTGCTTGGTGACTGGAACCGTGGGTTCGAATTCCACTCAAGGCATGGATGTTTGTCTGCGTATTTCTGTGTTGTGCTGTCCTGTGTAAAGGTAGAGGCCTTGTGACGGGCCGATCCCTCGTCCAAACAGTCCTACCAAAATGTCTATAGATCAAAACCAACGAAAAAGTTGGGACCCGCAGTGCTCAGGCACTTGAAGAACAGGTCATCAAAATATCCAAAGTAAGTAAAGTATAAAAGGTGTACAGTAATATGTGATATTTTCTGAATACACCAAACAAAATATCTTTGATTATCCACATTTTTCAAATATTTATGTCTAATCCCCTTCATTAGACTGGATAACTGGGAGTATACTGTGTTATTTATTATTGTTATGATTATTTTCCAAAGCCTGTCATAATTTTCACCTTCTGTATTTTAAGGCTAATTTTTACTATAACTAAAATACTGGTCTGATTATTTGAATCTTAGGTTTTCAGTAAAATCTGTTCTTCCTTAATAGGGTACATTTTACTCAGAGTTTCTAGGCTAAAACAGCAATAAACGGACAAGAATTTACTTTATGATTCTCTCTCCACTTTTAGATGCCAGGTTAATCCAGCCATGAGGTAGCACAAGCAAATTTAATGTCCTGTATCATAAAGGTTAATGGTGAGTAGTTTAAAACTGTTCTGGATACAAATGAGGTTAGTTAATTGTTATCATTAATTAAATTATATGAAGAATTAATTCAATCTAACAGCAATAAGCCTATATTTTCCAGTGTGGCTGCACACCCCCGCAGTCCAAACATGGACACACGCCTGTTGTGCTGTGATTACTTTCTTGTTATTTTAGATTTATAGATGGATAGGTTATTACCAGATCAGATATGGCAGGCAGGTGCAAGGAATGTTCTCCAGAGTTGTTGGCATTCTCCTGTGTTGATGCACCTGTAGTTTTGGATGCCTTCAGGTTGCGATGTTGAGGAAATGTTGGCATCAGTTTTGGATCACAAGCTGCATCAAATACAATATATTATCTCAATGCCTTTGGCTATCAAACAGATGTGGTAAAAATATTAGAAGACATAAAGCAAGAATCTGTGTTACACTGAGGGTACCTTTGCTTTCTCTTTTAGCCCTCTACCATCAGTAATACTAACGCAGTGCTAGTAACACCTTGTGAGAGGGGAGCAACCACTGAATCTAGGGTCATGACGCGCGCGTGCGCGTGTGGAGGGGCTAAAGCAACAGTTCAGATAATTTTAGACAGTGATATGGGTTTTTGTGGTGCAGTCTTCAAATTTCATACCAACATTTCAGTGGAACATGATGCCTCCATCTTCTGATGTTTTAGAATGTGAAACTCTATGGCTGTGGAAAATATATATTTTAGTTTTCCATTTGAGAGCAATAATTAGCGAACCCCCTGCAGCCAGACATTTAAAATTTGGCACAGAAACAGATCATTAACACACAAACTCGGAATTAAATAGTTTGGTATGTAAATGATTATAAATATTGTGATTTTCTATATGACAGCTTTAAAATAGTGGAAATCTACACAAGCATAAATTACTCCCAGAAACATATCACTAAACTGTACAATTCCTAATTATAATAGTTGCTGGCATCTCCATATAGAAAATGCGTGTCAGAAAGCTCGCACAATAATTGTTCTATGATATAATATGGATTCTTGCAGTTGATATGAACCAATTAAATTCCCATGATCAGTTGCAACTGTGGGTTGAGGTTTGTTCTTGTCTGATTCAGTGGTAAAGGAGAACATATCCTAAAGTAATATCACAAATACACAGATGTGATGCTACTGTATTTCCTCATAAATGGGCTGAAAGGAAGGATTTTAAACGGAGAAGTACATGTGACTCACGTAAGGGTGCTTCCTTGAAATAAGAACTCTGGAGACACTCTTCAGCAGTAGCTCTTTTCTTGGGGTCATACATGAAGAGAAAATTAAGAAGGCGAAGTCCTGCAGCTGACAGCCACGGGAATCTCTGCTTTAAATTGTTGTATGGCTGCTGTTTCAATGTGAAGCTCTAACAAAAGACAAGAACCACGTAAACCACTACAGAATGTAGCTATTTCCAGAGAAACATTTTCTCATATGATCTTCTTCAGTTCAAGATTAATTTAATGAAATATTAGTACTGGCACTCATTACCTGAAGAGCTGGAAGTGAAGAGAACTCTGGCCAAATAGCGTCAGAAGGAGTCCCTAAAAGATCAACGATCAGTTCCAACTGGCCGAGTTCAGAGCGTCCTGGTAACAGTGGACGGTGTCCCAAGAGTTCTCCCAATATACAGCCAGCAGCCCACATATCAACAGAAGTTGTTTGGGTATGTGCCTGTAGTAGGAGTTCAGGAGCCCTGTACCACAAAGTCACTACTCGAGGTGTCATTGGACGCAAAGGTAGACCAAACCAGCGTGCCAAACCAAAATCAGCTAAAAGGAGAAAAGCATGAACCTTAGAAACATGTATGCACTTTGTTTGGTTTTTCAATGTGTGTACATCTTATTGTGAGAAGTATAAAAGGTGTCTGAGCAGAAACATACTACAGTCAGTGGGATGAATCTGATGTATGATAAAACCAGTCAGCCAAAATGTGTACAAGAAACATTGCAATATCAATATTGATGGTTTTTAGAATTATACTTCCTCTGATTTTGCCTATAAAAGTGCTTCAATTCATCTTTGTTAGAAATTTATGATGACAGATCTAAAATAAAATTTCCAAGGATAAATCAGGAGTAATCCATGTGCGTGAACACAGGTACGAACACATATGCATACATGCACATGCACACACAAATCTCTTTCTCCTCCCTGTTCCCACTTTTCTTATACATGATGTCTCTTTACACCACTGCACAGCAGGCCATCTGCTGCTATAAAAGCCTCATTTGGAAAATGACAAAACCTCACTGTTTGGAGAAACTGTGTCATCACACTTTCCTGTGCATGAAGCATGTGTGAAGCAGCATGATCAAGGAGAACTTGCCCTTTGATTGTAGCAGACAACTCTGTAATCGTAAGTACATCCTTTGGAGGACATCGTTGTGTTACGTTTCAAGGCTCTTAAATGACGAGTGGGAAGAGACATTATATGTAGGATGAGACATCTTTCCTTTTGCTTGTAACCCAATCAGCTACATTGTTAATTTTCCCTCTATAAATAAGGATAATGCTTGATTTCTGAATAAAAATCTATCTTGATTTGTTTCAGTGAAGACTTCCATGTGTTTCTTATTTTACATGCTCCTTCATGGCTCATATAACAAGTTTCACCGATTCTCATCAATATTGACTGCAAATGCATGTTAATGCAGTCAGTAGAATTTACTCACAAAGATTTGCAGTTTTTCTTCGTTCCATCCTTTCACTGCGTAAATTGGAATATATCTCCAGATGTTTACTGTATGATGCTGAAAGTAATTCAGATTGTCAAAATTCTGGTGGTTTCTTTCCTTAAACATTCAGAAACAGTTTCTCTTTTTTCCCCCCTTGCTTTTCTCCCATCTTTTGAATGTATTTAATAACACCATGACACTCATCAGCACATGAAGGACCTCTGCACTTTGCAGCAAAATCAAAAACAAACACACTACTATGCATACTGCTATAAATTAGCTGTACAAACGTGAAAACAATGCACTGTGGAGGATAAAACAACAGTTTTAAGGCACAGCAATTACATTAAGCATTTAACTTGTTGAAGAACTTGAGTGAAGTTTGTTGAAATATAATTTGGATAAATGGTAAATTCACAATATTGTGTGTGAGGGCTAATAAATTATAATAAAATTTGGAGTGGCAAGAACCTGCATTTTACTCATATTTTTATGCAAAATTTTGTATATGTATCAGAGTTTCTGAGGGGGAGACTTGGGAGTGTCTTACAAATGGGTTAGGTGCCCATCTGTACACCCATGAGTTACATCTTGCAGATGATCACCAATGTCGTCATTTCTTGCTCTGGGCACTTCTTTATTGAAGCTGTTCTGGTCTGAGGCCAGTTCATCCAGAGGGCCAACAGCTGGAGTTTCTGTACTTTCCTTTCTTACGTGAAGACAGAACAAGATCCAGCTTCCGAAACGTATTTTATTTATATTTGTAATTTAGACAATGGACAAAGTAAATAAAAAAAATTACATATTATAATGCACCATGATCAGAAACCTTTAGACTTCAACTATAATTTTAGTTCATCAGTGAAAAAGATCAAGATTATTGATTACATCACAGAGCCAGTATTTGAAGCTGCATTCCCTTCTCTAGCGAGAGTGTATCATCAGTCAGATATATGATTTCTTTCTTCTGTACATGACAGACACATTAGACTGCCTACTTTCGTTTTGGAGTATTTCTACAGTACCTATTTTGACACATCCCTTGTCTGTCATAAGTAAGTTGGACACTTTCAGGTCTCGATGAACAATGAAGTTGCGATGGAGGTAGCGCAGACCACGTAGCACCTGCAGCATGATACATTTCACTTGGGACTCTGAGAATGGTGCCTGCATGTTATCAAGAAGACTGGCTAAGTCCTGTTCACAGTACTCCATCGCCAAGAAAATACTGCAACACAAAATATGCGATTTCTTTGTTCACCTGTAATTCAAGAACGTTTCATAATCAAATTCCTGATGTGGGATTTTCTCCAGGCAGTCAGTAGGTTCTGCATTTACTTGCTTAATTCACACATTGCATAAATTATGCATCCATAGTTTGTTGTGTAATAAAGAAAAAACAAACTCCCAAGTATTTCACACACTTCATTTAATATACTGAAGATGGCAGTTAAGAAACGTTTCATCAGAAAAATTGCCAATACATGATGTTTGACTGATGGTGGACTGTTAGTTGTGTGGGTCAAATCGAGTAGCATAGCATGCACCTGCTTCTGCCATGGGTTCAGTAGCCCAGGATTTCCCTGTGGCATCATCCAGAACGTTGAGCTACACATGCACATATTAACCATGTGTAACTTGGTTAAGCACCCTTATGGTGATTTTAGACTTAGTGCAAGAATGTGTTGCTTGTGGTACTATATTTTTTCATTTCTAGTGAAAATTATTTTTTAGTTTGGTGATATACGTATCACCAGCAACTGCAAACTATGTGTAAATATTCTCAAATATTCATGAAAATCAAAGGACTAACCATTCAACAACAAATGACTCTCAAATAAAATCCAAAGATTTTGAAGATGAGACTGGATTTTCACTAATTTTTCATTAGACTGAGGAAACAGAACAGGTAACTATAAATTATAAAACTTCACAAACACCAATACAACTCCACCAACTTTAACCTGCTATAAAGCACAATAATTGAAGACAGGGAGAATAAAAATGTCACTTAAAATTATTTATTGTCTGGACTTTTTCCATCGTCCTTGTTAAAAAGAAGAAACCACAACGTTTCCAAAATATCGTGGTTTCTTCTTTTTCGAAGGATGATGGAAAAAATCCAGACAATGAATAATTTTAAGTGTAATCCACTATCGTAAGAACCCCACAGAATTGAATAACAATTTCACTATCTGCATTACAGTGTCATCATTATGCTTACCATAAAAGCAGCCAAAAAACAAGATCAAGGCCTGTATAAAGCAATTAAAGTGTACTGAGATCTTTGTTTAGTAATAACTGTCATTCCTCTTGCAACATCGGCTTTCTTCATTGTCTCTCTATTTTTAAGAATAGTACAGATCGTTGATTTTGCCATCCCAAACTGAGTAGCAAGATCAGAGACACGAACACCATTTTATAAAAATGTACGCTAAAATAATATATAGAAATTGTATTTAAGAAATTGTATTTAAGTTATTATTGATTTGAATTTTTATATAATTATATACACCTGAAGATAGTTATTTTAGGAACTGAAACATGTCGTGAAAAATGATGGTCTAATGTAAATCGAATATTTCGATAAAGAACATCATTTAATATTTTAAATATTTTAAATCTTAATTATTGTAATAATTTAATATTTAACAAGAATTTGTTGTGATCAGACGGACAAGATTAAAACAATATATACCTATCATGATATTGGTATTTTTTCATTTCACTTTGTTGCTATCATTGTCTTTCTTTGGCCCCATGCTGGATCATTCTTCCACGAATACTGCCGACGCTAATACTCCCAGCTTATCGCTCCACGATGTTGACGGCTTGCGTGTTCGTAACTCAAGACACATCCGAGACGCTTTGTGTTCGGAAAATTTGTTTGTAAACTGAATTGTTCATGATCCGAGGCGTTCGTGAACCGAGGTTTGACTGTAACTGTAAACATTTCCCTGAGAAGTACTGAAGCCTAAGTACATGAATCTGTCCAACTTACAACAAAAGGGGTGTCCAAGATATAGGGTATAGTGGACATGTAAAATTATAGGATATTCGCCAGTTAAAAATTAAGAATATATAGGGGTCTCCAACTTGAGAGGTTTTACTGAGTATTGGTACATGCCATGGATGAGTGAACAGTCTTTTGTTTCGGAGCATTGTTTCCACAAAGCAGCATATAAAACACCTGCGTATTATATACATATAGATGGTTCTTGTGTACTTACTTATTCAATAAACTATGCGCGCGCGCATGTGTGTGTGTGTGTGTGTGTGTGTGTGTGTGTGTGTGTGTGTGTGTGTGTGTGTGTGTGTGTGTGTGTGTGTGTGTGTGTGTGTGTGTGTGTGTGTGTGTGTGTGTGTGTGTGTGTGTGTGTGAGACATTTCTCAAGTCTTTCACTGCCCTTTCACCAGCGCCTGGCCCACGCCCTCCGCTGCAACGTACCGGTGAATGCCGCGCTGCTGTCATGCACATGCGCGGTGGTGCGAATTTTAAATATACATACCAAGTTTGAGCAATTTTTTTGCAACCTTGCACAGCATATCAGCAGCTGAAATTTTGTGTACAATCATTAATAGATGGGCTCTGTAGATGAGCAAAATTTCAGGTGAGGTTTCGGCATGATCAACCTAACCATTCCCATGTCAGTATTCCTATGAAAGGGGATTTCTTTTCCAGGTGGCAGTGATAGTACTACCATGACAGTATTTTCGCTTGCAAAAACCATGAACCTCAAAAAATAAACATATATGTGAAGAAAAAGTGCATGAATTATATTCAGTAAATGACAGTCCATTCTCAATATCTATCATTCACTAGTTCCTTAAAAATGCAACAGGTAAGAAAAACTGAATATGGAGCAAAATACTCCCATGTTGTAATGTTAATTCATTTAAGGTAAGTCACAAACTTTACTTCAAAACTTACTTTTTTGGCAAGTAAACACCAATTGAGAATGTATGATTTAAAGCTTTCACAGCAACTAACATTAACGAAATCTTCTGGGGCTATCAGCTGTGTCAGTTTGTTGAAAATTGACATTTCAGGAACTAGCTCTGTCCCCATATCCTAATAATGGTGACAGAGCTAGTCCATGCAATGTAGATGTTTAACAAACTTGACTTAACCGATAGTCCGAGAAGATTTTATTAACTAATAATGACTATCCCAGAGATTGACTTATCAAAGTTTCATTATCTCCCTTAGCTTTCTGATCAGGAAACCAATAATTTATCCATTTTAAATAGAATGTTTTGTCTGGTTCTCAATATCTGTGAATATTTATACTGTGTTTTCAGTTATAATTGTTTATCATTGTAGGAATATTCAATGTTCACATCTGAAATCATCTGCTCATATGCCATCTTCAAGATCTGCAATAATTTTGAATCTTCTTATCCAAAGTGGGCACTACACTTTCTCATTTGACTCAGCAGACGTGGAAACTGAGATTACTTCAAAAATAAGGTAAACAAGACACAAAACTGGCAGAAATGGTTTCAGAACTTCTCACTAGAGTGATTGTAGAAGACTGACACTGCTAGCAATAGGAAATGATATATAACACATGAGACAGGTGGCAACTTAATATGGATACTAGAATCAACAATGAATAAAGAAACAAAGGTGTTACATTAGTGGATGATGGATATGAGAAACAGTACACTGAGAAGTCAATGGATATTGACTTCCCACTATATAAAGACCAGCAAGTAATCACTGTCACTACAAAAGTACACAATGCACCAATCAATACACCACATTCCTGAAACCTATTTTAATATTATCCTCCTCTCTATGTCAAAGAAGTCTCTTTCAAAAAGATTTCTATCAAAGTAGTCCATTTCAGACTTCCTGATTACGCACCTATCAGTCCTAGATGAACAGTGTGTCTCTGCAGTTGATACAGTGTCATTAAAAATGTGCTAATCTAATCAGAAGTATGTACAGTTTGAAACTAAGGATCCATATGAAAAATCTGGGTTGAGTTGGTGCTAAAAGAGCTTATAGTTCTACCTGGCTATAAGCAATACCAATAAGCACATAGCAATTACAGACTAACATACATCAAAATTCAAGTAGTACCTACCTCTCAAGACTTCTTCCAACTACAACTTCTTTCAAGTGAACAATGTTTTCATGACGACAGCTGAGGAGGACAGAGATCTCTCGCAGTCCACTGACAGGTAATCCATCTTTCTCATGCTCCATACGAACTTTCTTCAGTGCTACCACCTTGTCTGTCTTAGTATCACGTGCTCGATCTGAAATGCAATACTTATTTACTGCAGGTTCATCTCCTGGAGCCCTTCAGCTCCATGTCTTTTCTTTCCACGTGGGACCAGGCTGTTACACAGGCCCCAGATGGAAAGCAAACAGACTGTTAATATGACTGGCAGGACCTGATTCTCTGTCACTTAGAAAGTGAACATACCACACTGTCTGTCTGTCATGGTTCGTTGGTATTTAAGTAATCCCAATGTTATGACTTAATTTTCACTATATTCACAAGTGGTGAAGAGATCTCAAGAGATTAAATCATGTTACTGCCCCAATATTCTTCATATTGTAATAGATCAAGTTTTGCAAAGTTGAGGGATTTAACATGTACAAAGAAAAATCCTCACCAAGATCAAGTCAGAAACTGAATCCAGGTAACTGAAAATGTGAGGATTAGAAGGTTGTCTGACATTAACTGTTAAAATTATTATAGATATAGCATGCCAGTTCTTGACGAGTAAAGAGCCGAGACTTTTGGTTTGAGAAAACCAGGTCAGCAATGAAAGTGCAAAGACTTCACAAATATTACAACATAAAACCTCCCAGCATAACTTCTGTGTATGAATGGCACAGAAATTTTGTGCATTGTGTTTGCGATGTTGGACAGTTCCTTCATTAAGAAGCCATTGCTGAGTTTATCTCAATATGCTCATTAATTTTCTGCTACCAGAAATCAGCCATGATCACCCCACAGGATAACTGATTTTCCAGCAAGATGGACCACCTCCCAATATCAGTGGGAAGTGAAGGACTGTCTAGATCAAAATTCCCTGACAAGCAGATTGGTTGAGAC
>NW_019060559.1:2573-64275 GCF_000696155.1 Zootermopsis nevadensis | reverse complement strand
CGTCCGAAACTATTCTTCGCTGGCTCAAATCTATTTTACAACAATTATTAACAGTCTCTAAATCGAAGTCCCAACCATGTAGTTCTCTATGTATATACTTGACCACAGTTAATATCAACATCATCATAATTGTCGGTAACGACAGTTATTTATTGTGCTGCCATCTATCCATATATCACAAAACCACTGTAAGAGCTATCCATTTTCGACTTCGACGAATCGTTTCTTCGCTTTACAACTACCTGACATGGAAGGCAGCCCGAGAAAAATTTAATGTTCTGAAACGGTTTTTCGCAGTTTTTTTATGACACCTTCCGCATTCCAAGTTATAACCTTATAAGGATGCTTCTTTTTGTTCGCCTCTCCGATACTAACACTGTTCCTCAAACCTAAGAAATTCTATTTTTCTTCAGACTAAGCTACCTCTTAAAGAAACAACAGATCCTCATGAGGAGCACGCCAAGGGGCATATTCCACAAAAGAACGAACTAATAAACAATTTACAAACACAAGTTCTTGTAGAATTCTGTTCCACAGAGAAATAATTCACATTCGTAAATTTTACTAATCATTACAACAGACATCATTAGAATACAAATCAAATCCTGGATTTGTGTGGGATTGAACAAATATGCAACGACACAAATATATATATGTGGACAACGTATTTATTGTGCTGCGACCTGTGAGTAATTCACAACTAAACACAACGGCGACGTGACAATAGGCCAGTCGGTATGAAGGTTAACTACTCTTCAACATTTAAAATTCCTCCCCCCGGCGCCAAACATAACATACCAGGAATAATTTTGAAACCCTGATATCGAAAGTTTTTTTGTCCAAGAAGAACTTATGAGAGAGAGGGGAGTTCAGTAGTAGTGGGGGTCGCATAACCTCAGCTGCGATGACGCTCCGATGTAAAAACAGCTAGAAGTACAAACCAACTGAAGCTGTCTGCGCGTGCTACGAACGGGTCCATCTCATACGACCAAAATCAGTCCCTTGCGCAAGTGCCAACACTTCTCGCTCGGCTTCTACGACAATGAACTTGATTACACTAGCTATCACAAGTGAACTAGTCGGATATATCATTTCACTTTAGTTCTGGGGTTATCTGACGGTAACGCCAGCCTACTTTCACCTCGAAATATAACAGCGTCATCTGGCAGAAAAAAAATATACAAATTAATTGAAAGTACATATTCTCAATTTAACATTGTGTCCGAAAACGTTTTTGTTTTCTCGAAAAACATAAATACTTATTCTCTCTATGGTGTAAGAAATTCTTTTAATAGACGACTGTATACTCGGCTTGTCAAAGAATAGCCCACCTTCTTTATTAAAATAATATAACATTATACAATATAAACAAACAGGTCTAAACTTTGGTATAAACACGAGTGTGAATACGAAAAACAAAAATGCCGGCGATAAACTCTTCCCACGTCAGAGAACTATTTGCCCCTTTGCTTGTTTAAATTGGCTGATATGTTATACTATTTGCATGTTAAATTTCTGAGCAAAAATTATGGCTACGATTAGCTTTCTCTTAAAATACCCACTCAATCTACAAGCACTCTTAAAACGAAATAATTTGTAGGTTCGTGTGGTTGTCAGTGGCTTGGGCCGCCTATAGTCAACCTGGAGGGACTAAAGAAATGGACTACAAACCTCAGCCAACCTAGCCGATTTTCGGGCCGAGATTTGATACAGGGACCTCCTAAATAGGAAGTAAAAAGGGTGTTAACAACTCGATCATTCGGTAGGAAATTAAGCGTACGATTTTAGTTCGTTTTCTCGTGAATGCTACTTTCAGTTCCTTTATGTGGAGCATAGGGGTCTCCTTTTGGAGCTTTCCTCGATCTATTTAGACATTTGGTAGAACTCCTTGGACGAGTCATCAGTCTATCGCGCGGCCTCTACCTGTGCACAGGACAGCACAACATAGAAAAAAGACGTAGACAACATCCATGCCTTGAGTGGGTTTCGAACCCACGGTCGTAGCGTCAAGCGCACGAGGTCTACGCCTCAGACAGCGCGGCCACTGTAACCGGTCTACTTTCAGTCCTTTCTTATAAATATGGAACGGACGAACAAGGCCTCCAAAACAAAATGTGGTCAATGTCAGATCAAGCGTGTTCGAGATGCCACAGCACAGAAATTCATTTTCCTTAATTATTTCGAAAACCTTGAGATACGGAAAAATGCTAATGAGCATAAATAAAATGTACGTTTCATTGTTGCATTTCTCTTTGCAGAGTTTATTCGAAACATTTCTCGGCCCTACAAATACTTAGCGAGTTACGCTACCAGAGGTAACATACAAAAAATCAGTGTTTTCATTTGAAGTATGAGTAATTGTTTGTTTCATGGAATTCCAAACGCAGAGATGCTAGTAAGCGCCTTTCTGCGACCTCAATAGGACAGCGCCTAATTGGGTAATCACATATTACAGGTATTTGGGAGTCAGATCGTAATAATTATTACATCACTGTTTCAACGCTGAATACTCTGTAGATAATCCATACATTGTAGTCAATACGAAATGCAAGCCTACATTATTACGCAAACTTTCTGATTATAACACAGAATTTTCCTTTTTATTCTATTCTCTCTCACAGAACACATTACAGAGCAATAGGAGAACGCGGCGGTAAAACTGAAAAAATCGAAATAGCCACTCCTCAGTATGATAAAGAAAACTAACCCTTCTAAATCCCCGTCAAATAAATATTATCGACGGGGTGAAGTGGTAGGCTTTGAAGAAGATCAAACTCACGAATTTAAGGGTCATCGAAACATAAGTATTGAAGAAATTCCTCCCTGGTGTATCAACAATTCCGATAATAACAGGACAAGGAATGCAGTATCCAGGTAACTAGTATAACGAAATTATGTCTGTGTACATTTTTATCCAGAATAGAATGGAACTGAATTTATTTATATTCCATAGATCCTTCATAGGCCCAAGCCAAGGATGTAGAACACACCATAACACAAATACAGTATTTATTAATAGTACAATTATAGATTACATAATTATGACATTCATTTAAAGCCAAAATAATTGCATTTGAAAGCATATTCACTATTGCTTACATGTATTCATAATAGCTGAGAATTTTTGGTTGAGGTAAATTCTTCAATGGAATAGAAGTGAGGTACAAGATACTCTTTTAGTGCGGGTTTAAACTTCTTTATATTGTAATTCAGACTTTTACAGTGGCAGGAAAATTATTGAATGTCATAAGTACAATATAGTAAACTCCTTCTTGATATTCACTGAGTTTAGTGTTTGGCATATACATACATCTTTATTACATTCCATGGATCCATAAGTTAGTCAGATGACAATAGAATGTAGGATGAAGGTTTTATCTGTATCTTGTACTTATATTGTGGATATCTGAGTCTGTCTGAAATTCTTTTGTGTTGTCCTCTACAAATGATAACAATGAAAGCAAGAATTTGGTGGCTAGTGGAAGAATATAAAATTTCTTAAATAATTTTTTGCATGATGCTCTCCTTTTAGTGCCTGCCATTATTCTAATGATTTTCTTTTGAATGTAAAATACTTTTTTGCTGTCTGTTGATTTTCCCCCCAAAATAATTCCATATGACATGATAAAATGGAAGTAAGCAAAATAGATTAATTTTAAAGTTTGTCTTTTCGTGAATCATGTGACAGTCCTCATAGCAAAGCATGCTGAACTTAGTTTAGAGAAAATGTAATGAATATGTGTTTTCCATTTAAGTTACTGTCAATTCGTAGGCCAAGAAATTTAGTTGTTAACACTTCTTCAATTGTTTTATCCTCATTATCCCATACTTTGATTAACACAGTTTTTGCTGGTAGTACAAAATTTCATGGAATATGTTTCATCAAAATTTAATGTGAGTTTAGTGGTTTTAATCCATTTATTGAAGCTAGTAAAGACATTATTCATGCAAATTTGGAAACAGCCTATTCCTGGATGTAAAATAATAATATAAATATTATCTGCAATAAGTATGGGTTTAGAATGACAGTTAATGGTTGGTGGTAAATCATGTTAGTAATGACATTGGTTAGTTGTTAAATATGCATGACTCCTTTTTAACTATATTCCAGATTGCTTTTATTTTATTATTTGACTTTAGTATCTGCTTATTTTAATGCATATGTTTAGCCTCTTTAATGACTTGAGTATCTGTGTTGTAGTATTTACTTAATTAATTCTTGGTTCTGTATTCCATTATGGACCAAGGCCTCCTGCACAATTCTAGCTAGTGTCTGTCTTTCCTGTCTTTGTTACTGCCATACTCTCACACCTGTCTCTCTCAGATCTTTCTCTAGTCTTCCATCGCTCCTGCATCAACCTGGTTTTCCTTTTCTGTACCATCTGTATGTCCTAAGAATCTTATTCTTTTACTTTTAAGTTATGCTACAATTCCTGGATTTCCACATAAATTATACAATTTTTGGTTCTTGTGAATTTTCCACCCTCCACCTTCCTTCTTTGGCCCACAAATTCTCAAAAGGATACCTGTTTCCCAGGTAGACAGGGCTTCTTTGTCTTTAAAATATATAACATCTCCGAAGCCACATACACCACCACATCATTCCCTACTATGTACCTGTATATCTCTTCTTTCCCAATTTTGGTGTTAGTCTCCCAGGACAATTTTAACATAATTCCTATGGATATTATCAAAAACCTCTTCTAATTTCTCATAAAATGCTTCCTTTACTATTTCGTCTTTCTTCTCAGTTGGTGCATGTATATTAGCCATGGTTATATTAAAGAATATTCCTCCAAATAATTGACTTTTTGAACACGTGCATCTAAATAGTAAAAGGTATGCTTCTGCACCCTGTAGGCTATTTCAGAAGCAATTGAAGCCAAAGGTCATGCCTCTTTAATTTAATTTGTATGAATTGAAATACCAGTTATACTCTGCTGAAATGGCTTGCCCTTTCACAAAGTTTGAGTGGTTTAAGACAAAAAAATTGAACACTTTATATTGTTTTCAAACAAGTGACAGGTTTTCTAATACAATGGTTTCCTATGAAAAGTTTTGTAGGCAGATGTTTCAACTTGTTCCCTGTACTTCCAGGAATCTGTGTGGCTTCTTGAATTCAGGATGGGGTGGTACTGTGTACATTGGTATACTTGATGGAGGCAGCGTTCAGGGGGTGCGACTAACACAGTATCAACAAGATCATTTGTCACTCAGTCTTCAGGATGCCATGAATGCTTTCAGACCGCCTGTTCCACATTTTATGTACAACACTGAATTTATACCTGTTCTTGAACCACAAGATAAATATCCGTGTCAATTGTACGTTCATAATACACAATTATTTTGTTTGTAGTCAAACCAGGGTTTAAAAATTCAGAGGGAGACCACTCATCCAGGCAAATAAAATATGAAGTATACAGTGTATGACAAGACTGATAAACAGTATTGTCTGTTCAGAATTTGCCAAATTTGGTTTCAGCAGGCATAGACGTTGTATTAGAAATATATTAATATAACTTGGCTAACATTTAAATACACATTATAAGTAAGTTCACTATAAAACAAAGTTTATGTTACAGCATGTTTTGTTATATAGTGATTTGACCTCTATATACTAAAGGAAATAGTATTCTTATGTGTAATGTACAGTTGATTCAAATGACTACTACCCTGAAATTTAGACCATTACCTCCTTCAAGGTAATGTACTACTGCAATTTAGTAGCTGTCATGAATTTATCAGTATGAGAACAGACCTACTGTGAATATTAGCAACATTAGGGAACCACTACATGCTGACTCCTTAAATACTTTGGTGGTTCTTATGAAAGATTGGTCTCATTTAAGAGCAGTGGCACTGGAATCATTCTCTTCACCCTAACACACAAAATCCAGTTTGCACTGGTGGTAACATAAACAGACCATAAAGCTGATGTCATGTTGAATGTGTGTCACAGGGAACACTGGCCCATCATTAAATTATTAATTTTTAAACCTGCTAATAAATTACTGCATAATCATGTTAGTCACATCTGGCTGTAGAAACAGTAAAAGTTGTCCATGTTCCTGAGTACCATACCATGAAGGCATCTAGTGGTAAGAGAGGTAAAGCTCTACACATTCTTAACCTGAGCATGAAATTGAAGTAAGTGGTCAACTTCATGCAGTGGCTTATTTATCTCTGGAGAGACAGCTTATAATACCCTTTGATAGGAGGTTGAGCCCCTGAACTGGTCTGAACATTGTGATAAAATTTTCATATATGACAGGAATCAAACCCCCGTCATCTAGAGCATGGCGAGCCACTAACCTGAGCCTTCATACCTCATCATTAAACCACTACTATGCTAGTCTTATCATGTTTCGTCCCAATATATAACTGCATGCACTTCAGAATATTTTTTCAAAACAATTATTCATGATCTTGAATATCCTTTTCAGCATACCAGTTCCTGAGGATGTCCGTCAACAACCTCATTATCTTCGCTCACATTCGTTCTGCTGGTGTGATTATGATGCTTTAGGAAGTTACCATAATGTAAGTATTCAACACAACATGGTTTCTTGCAATGCATTTTTTAAATAACATGCAGTAGCTTGTTTATAATTGCAGTCATATAAAATTCCACCTGCAATTGTTGTATCAGGTATATGCTGGCCTTCTGTATTGCAGGTTTCAACAAATCCTGGACAATTTAAAAGTTCAATGTTACACAAGTATTTTCCTGAGTATAACCTAAACTTTTTCTGTGTTTAGATACAAATAATTTTAAAACCTGCAGCTCATTTTTCCACTTCCATCAGATTGACAGCAGAAGCCTTTCTGTCCATCTCCATCATAAGTTTATAGGAAAGTAGAAAACATTGTGATATTAAACCGTTCTTGCCAATCAGCATGTTCATTATACAAGCTCCCAATGAGACTGGTTAATGCAAACACCTTGCTTCAGATATGTGTGTGGAATGACATTTTGTACATGTGCCTCGGTTTTCATCAAGGAATGAAAGCATACAGAATTTTATTACATGTCCCACTGATAAATATTATTGGAATTTCAAAGATAATTATTACTTCCTTAAGTTAAAAGGCAGTATTTGCTTAACTTCTGCAAGGTAGGTGAACATTTTCACATGTACACAAAACAATGGAAATAAATTCCAAATGTACATCAAACTCAAAGCAAGTTAAACACAAGACCAACAATGCAGAATTATTCAATACTGTGTTTTATTTAGTCTCCTACAAGTAACTTTTATAGCTTTATGGTCTTTAAGATGTTTTTGGAAAAAACGTTTCCAGACACAGATATTTAACATTGAAAATGTATGTTTTCAGTTTATTAACGTTCATTCTGTTATCACCTGAAATGATCTCAAATTACTGTAAGAAAAGTACAAACCAAAAGTCAACTGCTGTTTTCTCCTGCTGGAAATATCTTTGTTGATCTTGTACAGCACTTTTATGGATATTTTCACTGTTTACACTTTTTTCACTTATTGGTCTTGTGAATCTTTGAGAACGATCTGGATGTAATGTCCTGATGGCTCTTACTGGCAGGACCTGTGAGGAAGTTTCACCTCCACACTTCTCAAACAATTGTTTTTCAATGTGCATGCAGAATTGTAAATGAGCATATTTTCTGAATATCACAAACATGTTCAACATTCTACAATCTAACAAGTGGTGGAATATATTTTTGTAGTCCTTCTTCATTCTCTTGTCATACTGTACGTCACAATGCTCTGATCAGAAAGGTCAACACTACTCACTGCATCATTGTAATCAATGCACACGTTTGGCTTTTTTCTCCTTCTTACCATGGACAGTTTTCATTTCTTCATTATATATGCTGCTCAGCATGGAAACATCTCTCTTATTCTTCCATTTCAGAGCCATCATCTTTATTCTGCCACTGTCACTTCTTTCTTTTTAGTTTCTTTCCTATTGTGTCTATAAGAAGTCTTTTCCTGTTAGATTTTACTGTGCATACTGCAACTATTTTAAGTTCATTTAGCATATCAAATAGCTCTGCAATATATGAATAAATGACATTCACCTGTCAATAGCTGATCTTCAGGAATGAGGTGGTCAAACAGAGGTTTCACTTTGTAAATTTTTGAAGCAAAAACAGGTGTTGCCAGCAGTTGTCTGTGAGAAGAATACTTCCATAACTCAGGTTTCTGCACAAAGCTTTGCAGCAATAATAATACAAAGTAAAAATCTTATTAATTTTTTGTTCACAAGAACCCAGTCCTTGTCTTCAGCCCGTTTCATTTTACAGAGCAGTGTTCTTTCATTTTATTTTTGATATGTTGGGCAAGGCCGTGGTCTAGGCAACACGGAGTTTTCCTCCGGGGGCTTTCCCGGTTTCGCCGTGGCATCCCAACAATTACTCCATTCACACACAGAAGAAGGCAATTGCAAACCACTTCTGGATCATCTGCCAAGAACGTATATGAACAGGTCCCAGTCCGAGAAAAGGATGGAAGGATCCTGTTCATATGGACCTGTCATCAGACAGAACACTAAATAATAATAAGATGAGGTGGTCTAGCGGTTAGAACGCTGGCTTTGTAATCCTGGGGTCTCGGGTTCGAATTTATAACTTGTGTTGGGCAAGGCCTTGGTCTAGGCAACACGGAGTTTTCCTCCGTGGCATCCCAACAATTACTCCATTCACACACAGAAGAAGGCAATGGCAAACCACTTCTGGATCATCTGCCAAGAACGTATATGAACAGGTCCCAGTCCGAGAAAAGGATGGAAGGATCCTGTTCATATGGACCTGTCATCAGACAGAACACTAAATAATAAAATAATGTGTAAATATGTTTGTTGAGCAATGATTTTACATATGTAATCAAGAAAGACTTCATATATCCCTTGAGTATTCATTTTCTTCATCATTTCCTCCTTTATACCAGCATCATACTTTGGTGGAACTCTGTTCCTCTTATGTCTGTTTATAACCCACTATGCATTATTACTACAATAAACTACACTGGCTACAGTACCATCACTCTCTAAATCACTCCAGTCACTTGCATTCAGAAATTAACTTTGCAAATTTGCACCCCTGTGGTAGTTCTCACATTTCCACTTGTAAAGTATCTGCAATATTTCCTAAAGATACAATTTCTTTATCAGTTCCTGAACTAATCACTTAAAATCCTTCTCTTCCTCACTCAGATCAATCACATCTCGTATAGTGTCGGTAAGTTCAGACTTCTTTTAGTCAGATCTGTAGGGAGTAAATACTTTGCCATAGTAGCTGGTCCTTACAGCACGGACACAGGTAACTGATGAAGAAATGTTTGCTGGCCACCATAGAATTTGTCATTACATGCAGAGAGCAATCTGTTTACCGCATGTCAATAGACAAGAAACATTGATTTTGTAATATACCTGAGTCTGTTTTGCATGTTATAAAAGTGTTGCAATAACGAGAGCTCACAAACCATCGTATGTATCATTAGGACCACCGTGGAAAATCACTCTAGATGGCAAAAGCTGTCAACCATGTGATCAAAGATTGATGTCTCTATCAGCCTTCACAGTGCAGGAAGAAATAAATCCTTATAGCTCTGCATATGATGCATTGCCCAGTACAGACTGGATTTCAAGCAACAGCATATGTCACATTCCCTACCTAATGGGTTAAATCACAGCATAACACTTCTGTGAAAACACACATCTTATGATCACTGACTACACATGATATATTTCCAACATTTTTGCACTTATATCTTGAATTTTAATTTTTGTGATGTACTGAGGAGATTTGACTTGTATTTCTAGAGCGATGTCATTTGCAGGGTATCATTCCTTTATCATATGTTGTGGAAATCACTGTTCTACCATTAAACTGCAATGATCCAAGGGTCTGTGCCCTGATGCCTGACTTCAAGATACCAACTTCTCTTATCTTCCAATGTGAGGATGGCCAGATATATTTCAGGAAACATTCTACACTTATCAAGGTATTCAGGAAAAGTTAATAACTGAAAGAATTTATTACATTCTTCAAACCATATGGTGGCACTATCAGGAACTACAATTTAATAATTAATTTCTGTGCATGATTTTTATTAGTACATATTCAGTTTAGGTTTCTTGTAACATTTGACTTCAAAGTTTCCTCCATTGCCATGTTTATACTTATGACAAATGAATGCTTCAGTCACAGACTGTGGGTGTATTCATAATTCACCTCCATATACAGTTTAATGTGGTTATTTTTTCTGTCATGCTATATGCTATGTAGGTGCTTGGGGGGAGAGATAATATAGCTCCTACTCATTCTTAACCTCCGCACTAGATGGGGTGAGTGGTCTGTCACACCTCATGTGGTTACTGCTATCAAACTGAAGATTTTGTGTGGAGTTTATGTTATTTCGTAGTCTTGCAAAAAACCTAACAAAAGTTGCAATTTTTTAAAATATATATTACCACAGAAATTTTCAGAATCCAACACGAGTAATGTTAATGTTATTCCCCCACCTCAAAAGTTCATATGACCTCCATGATGGTATTAACCCTTTTAATCCTAATGGTAACTGTTAGGCTAACTTAATAATCTGTACCACTAAATTTTGTATTTGTGTTTCGCATGATTCTCAGTGTAAAGCAAAATTATTTCTTTAATTTCAAAAACCACTTGATATTTGTAACTGTGAAGTGTTGTGTTTAGAAGATGGCTGACATTTGGGTTGTTGTGCCATGTAGTATAGTAAAAGTTTACCAATGATGATGGAGGGAGCAAGGACCTATGAAATGTGGGTAAACTTGGAGTACACAGCTCAACAACCCAGAAGACAGCCATCTTCAGACTCACTGCCTAGAAAACATCAAATCCTACTCAGTGTTGTGTTTTATTTGCACAAAATTATAGTAACCACAGTTTGAAAGCTGCAGCCCTGATGCTGTGAAAAATGTGCAGCTGTTTCTGTACTGTGCCGTGGAGGGATACACAAGGACAATTATGAACATTCAAATGAATGTGTACCTTTACCTTTTTTGTGTTATTTTCACAAAATTCATAAAATGGATGCATACCATGGGTTCATGTCTATCCATGTTTCATCCCCAAAACTAATGAATGGACTTGAGTGACATCTGGTATTGAGTGGGGTTTACAATACAGTAAAGGTGGAAGCAGTTGTCATGGCTGTGACTGATCAAGATACGTTGCTATGAGATGAAACAGTGTCGTATCACAGACAGCATTCACTGATCATTCTTATTCTTAACAAATGGAAAATTTCAAAGCAAATGCTGCATATCAGCAGTGAGAGGTCATCATGCAGTGACTTCATGGAAATGCAACTGCACATGACACTTTCTCAGATAAAATATTTTCAAAGTGGTGTTACCATTTTTAGTATCATGGCATTACTTAAAAAAGGAATACATATTGAAAGCATCCCTTCAAATTCTTAGGAGTCCATATATTCTGAGGGTAGTATTTCTCTGCATGTAGTAATGCCACTGATAAGCACAATGAAGTGCTGTAGTATTCCATACATTGAATTACTGTTTTATTTCACATGCAAATGGACTTACAATGATGTGATACACCCAACTTTCCTTAGATAAGAATGTGGGCTAAAAAGGGAGAAGAAAGATTCTGAGCGTTGTTACCGTGAAATATATTTTGATGGC
Source organism: Zootermopsis nevadensis (assembly GCF_000696155.1). The sequence goes on along the minus strand of NW_019060559.1, from coordinate 52,611 downwards.
TTCAAACTCATTTATGCTGTTGTGTTGCCAGTATTCGTTTTGTGACGTGGAGGAGCATACCAGAGAAGAAGTGTTGCTTTACAAAATGCCACAGCTGATGGAAGCATGGAGAGAATGGAGGACATACAGCAGATTGTTGCAACTTGTCAATGAAGTCATAGCTCGGCAGAAACATCTTCACACACATATAACCAATACAAATTATGGTTATGAAACACTAAAAGATAAGATGCAGCCAAAAAGTGGATGATCAGATGCTGTAACCACAACTAGATGTTTGAAATGCACTGAAGACAGGAAGTTTCTCTTATGTTCCTTATATTTATATGTTTATGTGATTTTGTGTGGAGTTTATGTTATTTCGTAGTCTTGCAAAAAACCTAACAAAAGTTGCAATTTTTTAAAATATATATTACCACAGAAATTTTCAGAATCCAACACGAGTAATGTTAATGTTATTCCCCCACCTCAAAAGTTCATATGACCTCCATGATGGTATTAACCCTTTTAAGCCAAACGGTAACTGTTAAGCTACCTTAATAATCAATAACGCTTTATTTTGTATTTGTGTTTCCTGTGATTCTCACTGTAAACAGCAATTACTTCCTTAAATTTCATTAACCACTTGATGTTTGTAATTGTGAAGTGTTATGTTTTATTTGCAGTACAGACTAGATGTTTAAATATTATACAGACGGGTTTCAGCTTCAAAGGTTAATGATAATAGGAAACTGAGAGGCATAAAGATGGAGTGGCATCTACTTCAGGATTGTCATATCAAGTTCAATGAAGATCAGTCAGATATATAAAAATTATGATGTGGCTTTCATATATCACGGGTCTGATGGTTTATTTGCACAAAATTATAGTAACCACAGTTTGAAAGCTGCAGCCCTGATGCTGTGGAAAACGTGCAGCTGTTTCTGTACTGTGCCGTGGAGGGATACACAAGAACAATTATGAACATTCAAATGAATGTATATTTTGATGGCTTCAAACTCATTTACGCTGTTGTGTTGCCAGTATTCGTTTCGTGACGTGGAGGAGCATACCAAGTTTCTCTTATGTTCCTTATATTTATATGTTTATGTGAGTTAAAATCATAGTGTAAGAGTTTAACACAGTTCATTGTTTTTAACACACAAAAATGTTCAAAATAAAGTATGTACGTACATGTTTCATCTTCATATAACATTTTGCATGTCTAGTGCCTATAATTAATTACTAATCATCATGAAACATCTAAATACAGATGTAGTTCTACATAAGGAATGAGAAATTCATATGAATGCAGCAAATGGGTGGGAAAGCTGAAGGGAACAAAATGTAGCTACTGGGTTTGTTACTGATTGGTGACCCTTGGGCTTCACCTGTCCTGTCTACCCACAGGGGTTGTGTGGGTCAATCTGTTGACAGCTGCATACAAGACAGGTTTGAGTTTTGAGATTTTAGTGAGGTGATACTAGCAAAGAAGAAAAATTCAGTATAGTGAATGCATTTTAAACAGAAGTAAGTTGCATTCAAAAGTATTGTGGAACAATGGTGAAAGTCCTACGCAAAGCTTATATTACTGTCATTTGTCATACTAATGATAAGTTAATATTTTGCATTTGATCTGTAGCTATTCCTCAACTACATTGCCACCAACATCAGAACGTGCTGTTGCACTTTTCCCCACTACATTGTAATCCAACTTCCCTTTCCTTCTCCACTTGCACTGGCAATCACCATCATACAGTACAGATCAGTACAGGTTTATATGGCAAGATGGCATTAGAATCAGTCTAGGAGAAATATAGTGTGGACTGGATTCAACTGGCTTGGCAAAGGGTTTTCTGAAAATGGTAATTAACCCTTCAAGTTCTAGGGAAAACTATTGATCATGTCTACTTTCACTTCAACTTGACAAGAAAAACCTTGTTCCAAGAAGTCAGTTTAGTCTTGGAGGACAGACGTCACTGTGAATAACTGTGCAACAGTTGATCCATATGCACAAACAGAAGAAGAACGTTGTGATGGAAGGCATCGAAACAAACTTTTGATACAACTGTCAAGTTTTTGTGCAGCTCGAGTTTTATTTGAAACTGATTCATAGTGAAGTATATAATATATTACTGTCTACAGTGTTTGACTAGTACCTGTAGTAGCTTGACATGTATGACCACGAAAAGGTCCAGGCAGTAGAAGCAGATGGGACATGAGACAGAGAAAACAGTGCACTGTTTAGTGGAGGAAGTTGGTACTTGAAAATAGTCGAGATTTCAGGTTTTCCCATCAGCAAGACCATCTGGGATGCTGTGCCATGACTCATTGCCCCATCAGGCTGATGGCAGTGGAGCTACCTATGAAAAGGAATTGGCACAGGGGGGTACAAGGTTGAACACTTTTAAACAACTTGGCTTTAGTAGTAGCCACTTAAGAGCAGGTGCACAAAATAATTGCATAGGAAACATATGTTTCATTATCTTTGTCCCGATCTGTTGTTTTAACGGCCATGCAACCATTTTGTCACATGAACCAATGGTATTCTGATAAACAACAGAGGTAGTATGTGATATACCTCTATATTTTGGTCTGTTTACTCTCACATTCAAACAGTCATCACCTGCAGATACTGTGACTAGAATACTAAAAACTGAACTTTTGCTAGATTGGCAGGCAATGTGGGATAGCATGAGCAGTATGATTGCTTGTCATGAAATCACTATAATCAATATCTTTTTAACTCTAAAAAATTACATTTCACTGATACTTAAGGGCAAATTAATTTAAAAATTCTGATGTGGCTTATAAGTGAGGTCTTGTTTACTCTCTTATTTTCTTTTGCCTGTTGTCTTGCATGGTTGTGAAATAAGGTCTCTTATCTTGAGGGAAGAATGAAGATTACAAGTGTTTGAAAAGAAGGTGCTCTGGAAGATATCTTGGCCTAGGAGGGATGAAATAAGTGGGGAATTTAGAATATTGCATAACGAGGAGCTGTATGAATTACACGGGTCACCTAGTATAGTGAGGGTAGTGAAATCAAGGAGGCTCCACTGGGTTGGACATGTAGCATGCATCGGAAAGGCAAGGGGTGCATACAGAATTTTGGTAGGGAATCTTTCTGGGAAACGACCACTGGTCAGATCAAGAAGGATATGGGAGAATAACATCAAGATGGATCTTGGGGAGGTGGGCTGTGAGGATGGCAAATGGATGGAGTTAGCTGAGGATCATGGCCAGTGGCGGGCTTTGGTGTTGTCAGTGTTAAACCTGCGGGTTCTGCCACCAGGGAGTTAGTTATTTTCTTTTCAAAAGGTAGGTATTTGCACACAACCTATATTCATGCAAATACAAATAGATCATAAACATTAAAAACACAAGAGACAAAGTGGAACTTCGAGATTATACTGGGTACATTTACATAATCAGATGCACTAATGGATAACTAAACTGTATAATTATTCACTCATAGTTCTTGCATTACTCATCACACACACAATCAACAATTTAAAGGAAAGCATCATATGTTCTTACTCAAAGTTTTCTTAAGATAAAATTGTTTCAAAGGTAGAAACAATTTGGAAAAATGATAATTTACAAACTTACTGCAGCCATCAGCTATGTCAATATGAAATAAATTACAGAAAATAAGTCACATATCACTGCTTCTTAAAAAAATAAGCATTTTCTTTTATGACCTACATACTGCACTACTACTTTAAATCTTGTAGAGATGAAAATGTTCTTTCTTCTGGTCTATAAAAGTTTCGCTGCTCCTGAGTAGCTCTTTGTATTTCTTTTTCAAAGTAAAGTACCGTCTTCCGGAGACCAGCCATAAGCGGCACCTAGTGTCAGACAAGAATGATGAACGTGAATACAGACAATTACATAAAGATAAACTTTCTTAAATATACTCATTGGGTATACTGTTAGGTTGTGAGAACCAAGAAAGTTATAATGGACTGGGCATGTACCTCAGATGGCAGAAACATACAATACATATAAAATGGTATATTTACCATCAAATTCACTTTGATTAAAATGGACTGGATTGAATAGGCTCAGAACAAGATCAAATGATGGGATTTCTCTGCAAATGTAACAGTTATTACTTCAATTATATGACATACTTTAGGCTCCCATCCAAGATACTTCTTAGCTCGGGAAATGTCAGGCTTTCTTCTCTGAGGATCATCTTCTACAGCTGCCACTTGCTTGATTGTACTTGATTTTCCTACTAGTTGGTTTATCATTGATGCAAACTCTGAAAAGAGAAACCTCATCTGCTATTGTGACCATCTATTATTTATATTCCTTTAGAGTATATTAATTTTTTTCATATGTAATGAGTTTCCTTCCTTTGGCAAGGAAGTTCCACACTTAGTAACCACCTTCCTAACATGTTACACTTCACTGTAACTGTATCTCAGGATTTTTCAAAGCAGTTAGAGCTTTGTCAGCCAACTCACAGGAGCACATAACATAGGAGCTGCAGGATGATAAAATAACAGTAATGATGGTCATCTGTTTGCCACTGATGAGACCTGTAGTTCAGTGTCAGTTGTGAAGGAAGTCAGACAAAAAAGTTAAGCATTCTGATGTCACCACAAGAAGTAGCTGTGACCCAGGGTAAGTGGTCAAAGTACTATCAGTCCCAACTGACTACAAAATGCCATGTTTGTTCTCAATATGGAATGAGTGCCCAAAAACAGAAACACCTGTAATCCACCCCATCACTGAATACTGCTCAACTTACTTCCTTGTCCCTGCCAAGTTCATGATCTGATAACTCCCAAATCATTGTACCCAGAGGATATAAAGTCAGTCCCATGTTCCCTGACCTACATGGAGGCTGATGTGAAAGCTGCAGTGAGTTGCATATCCACACCACTTATAACAACAGCCAGATAATGTTCAGCTGCTGTTTGTAAAATTAATATTACCTGCATATTTCACACATTTCTTTATAGCCATTATCTACTGCATACTTCTAGAATATCCATTTTGACTTACTTATTTTGTCATTTATTCTTACTGTTTATCTATCAAAATTATCTATGACTGTAAGGTATATTAAAAATAATACATATTGTAAATAAAATGTGTAATGAATTACTAAGATTAATATGATAAAGTTTACATAAGATTCTACATACATTCTCACTCTCTCCAATTTTAACAATAATGCATTATTTGGCATGCTATGAGATTTAACTGAAAACCAACTCCACAGAACAGTCCTTGAGAACCCAACATTATGCTTGGTTAGTTAGCAAAACTGTCTTTTAAGGAACCCAAACATTCAGAACCACGGTTAAACAGTCCACGGACAGAAAATATTTTTAGAAAAAGGAATCCAATCCACATACCCCCTGATCCATTTTAATATTATCCTTCCATCTACGACTAAGCTTTCTGAGAGGTCTCTTCCCTTCAGCCTTTCCAATCAAAATTCTGTCCGTGTTTCCCATCTCCCCCACACAAGTTACTGGCCCCACCTTGGTCATCCTAATATCTAGGATGAGTGTAAACTATGGAGCTCATCATTATGTAGTGCTCTCCATCCCCCCCAGTCACGTCATTGCTCCTAGATCCAAAGAATCTCCTAAGCACTCTGTTCTGAAATATATCCTACATGTGTTTTTATTTTAATGTGAGAAACACAGTTTCATACTCATAAAAACAACAGGTAATATTATAGTTCTGTATATTTTAATCTTTACATTTTTCAGACAGCAGATGGTAAAACAAAACATCCTGTACTGCATGGTAGTAAGCATTCCCTCAAAATTAGTCTGCTCTTTAATTCTGTGTGAATCCAATTTTGATTTGAAATTTGTCATATTTTTTCAAGGGGTTCACTTGCTACCTTCATTTTGTCCTGTAGTTTCCTAAAGAGACATGAACACATAATGATATTAATTTTCTCTCAGTCAGTTGTGGATCATCTTCCCCACTAGCATGTGATAGAGCTGTGTTTTTCTTAATGATATTCACGTTTCCACCATATATATGAATGTCATCACAAATCAGAAGCTGATGTGCCCATTAAAATCCAACCCCTTTTTTTTGCACCTTCCTGATTGCATATTCTAAAGCAAAGTTGAAAAGCAATGGTGATAAAGCATCACTTTCAGGCTATTCTGTATTGGAAATGCACCAGTTTACTTACACAGGGATGGCCATAAGTCACCATTAGATGGTACAGAATTAATAACACATAAATAGTGGTTTAGTATGGAAATAGTTTAATTCCAAAGGAAAATAAGACTGATTATCAGTACATATAATAGAATTAACAGATGCCACACCACTCACTACATAGCACTAACCCATCAAACTGATTGGTATGGTTACTAACAGCATCAACACACAACTGCTTTTGTTGTCACGAATGCCAGGCCTGTCAGAGCATTACTGGTGTAATGGTGTAAAAATATGGCGAACCTCACCTTTTGACCCAGCAAAAAGTTCACGCAAATTGTGCTGAGGTGTTCTTTTACAAAAGACAACTACCAGTTGACACACATGGTCAGGTCAGTACTTCTGGAAGGCCAGAAAAGCATGCATGTCAGCAGCATAATAGCATACCAGGCTGGTGCTCCACCTAGTTGCAAAATCACAGTGTTCAGAAGGCCTGCAATATCAAGTTCTGGAAATAGCCAATGGGACAATAGCTACAGATAACTTCCACCAGTCAGACATGTGAAATAAATATGTTCACATCATAATATGAGATGGATAATCTACTACTCTACTCTACTCTACTCTGCTAGGCCTTCAAAGAAATGTGAACTTTATTTAGCTCAAATATAAATTTTGAGATTTTTTGCTGAGGTTTACTACATTCATCAGTGAACATAACACTGGAAAAGTACAATGGAATACAACTGTGCATGCCCACTGCCACACATCCATGTCACGATCACTAATTCACTGAAAATTTAGGCTGATACTTATGGCAGCCTTCCTTCCTCTTCAAAGGCAACGTGGAAGTTCTTGGACCATGGAATACTGCAGATCATTTCTTCATGAATGTTATGGGCAATCAAACAACTGGTTCTTCCAAACGAACACTGACATCTGCATCCACATATTTCTGCGGTCTTCCTCTTCACTTCCCATCTAACATGGAACCAGACAGGATCTTTCTCCAATTTACATAAATTAGCCTCAGTTGGCACAGCTTTATTAGAACTGTAACCACTCATAAAAGCATCAGTTGATTTTGTTCATTTAATTTGCATATACAGACTTATTACCTTACAAAACTTTACAATTTTGATATCAACCATATAATTTGATTAATTTCAGTATTAATTTACATGATAGTATCAGCATTCATACAGTTTCATATTCTAAACTGTTGCCTTTGGTATGTTCAATTTGTGAGGTTTGTAAAGCCATACTTAGCAACAGAAGTGGCACATCCACTCCTAGTGACAATTTCACCCCAACTGTTATATGAGAAAGAAATTAATGTAGAGAATTGTTTTGCTGTTTGAAGTTTATTATTGTATACTTTTAGTGAAATTTGTATTTTACTGCATTCCTTACTATTTAGGGAGTTGGAAAAATCACGAGACAAAGTGTTTCACATGTGTAACAAATCTTTCTCTTTTCTTAAAGGCAGCTTGTCACCAAACCCAGGGCCTAACCAAGAGGTGATCTTGTTACATATGTTTTGCTTTCTGTCACAAGTCTGTTAACCAACCAGGAGTAAAAAATTTACTGCGAATTTATCCTGTTCCTAAGTTGTAATGTTGACAGGAAACATTCACAAAACTCCCATTATATTTCAAGTTGTTTCAATCTTTAAAGTAGCTGCAATGCCAACACAGCTCCATTTCACTTTATTTAATTAGAAACTGTTTCAAAATTATAATCTGAAAGAAAATGCCACAAGGTGCAAAAGATATATACATACACGGTGTAACTGTAACAAACTTAAATCGATCTTGTGATAGTGACCAAAGTAATGTGTTGTAAAAAATGTGTGTGTGTTTTGTTCAGTGACGTTCTCTAGAAGATATCTCATAACTTATTTTACCAGCTAGCTACAAATAGGCCATGAGCATTTCTAGAGTTAAAATTTCATCTTACTGGACCAACGAAAGCAAATCTTGAATTAACTTTATGACACCCCAACCTATTCATTCCTTTATTATTACTTTACTTGATCTCACATAATATTATCTACCAACAACTATGACCATAATACAATCAATCACAAGCTAGCAAACACTCCATAAGAATAAAGTGGAGAGTAGCAGTTGCAAAACATAACATGAAGTTCACTCTTATTTCATCCTACTTTTGGCCATTTCTTTCTGCAAATCCACTCTCTCACTTGTCAGTTGTGAGTCAACTTGTATCCACCATGGATGTTATAACATTAAAACATAAAAAATACAACTGTAATAGCACACTCATGGAAGGAAAATCCCCCACAAAACTGGGAATCCCAGCCATGGAGCAAAGTCTTGACACCCCTCATGTTCACCACAATGTAATGAATATCTTCTCTTGCTTTATTCACCAATGATGAATATATTATTATGCTTTACAGACCATCTGATCATGACTTATGGCCATTTAAACACACTTTCATCAGTCTAATTAGTTTTAGTGGTATACCAAATTAAGTGAGAATGTTGTATATAATACTAAACCTTCTAACTTAATCATGCTTTCTAGAAGTAAATAAATAGCTGATGCACCATCCCACTACATTCCCAATTTTTTTCCATTACCTGATCAATTACATCAAATTCTACATTGACGATCCCAAGTAATCTTGTCCATGTAAGGAGTTAACTTGACAGAAGAATACTGGATAAAATTTTATGTATAGCTGATAATAGTGTGAGACAATTACTGATCACACAGTGGGTTCTCACTCAAGACAGATCAATTGCATATTAATGCAGCTGAATTTACAAATACCATTATAATCAGTTATCCTTGTTCACTGCAACAGAAAACTCTAAAACAGTATCAAAGGAAATATGTGTCCTCTAATAATTTTCATTTTTGTCTTCCAGTCTGTCTCCTAGTCACACAACCACTTCACAGGCACTGAACACGATACTATATGGACTGCTGTGCTGCTACTAGTTACAATGATTCTGTCAGTCAACTGCCTGTGTCACTGTTATTCCACTAATTGGGTGTCCACTGCTTACATTGGGCTGGAATCAGATACATCACTAACTCAACAATATTGCTCTCCAGGCTGCCACAAGTTCACCTTTTCTAAAAGATTCTTCATTACAAGTATAATTAATAACTTTGCTGTTCAGAGAGCATATTTATCACCTCCAGTTTGCATTAATCTGGCCAGAGTATTGTGAATACCTGAAAACTTACACCCTTTAACTTCTCAACAGCAATCTTGGCCTTAAAGAACTGGGCAAGACAAACAGTTCAGCTGTTTGCCTAACATCAATGCATTCAATAGCTGACAAAGGAATTTTTCCTACCCAAAATTCTATGGAAATATGCAGGCAGATCACCATTCTTGACTTTTACCAAAGCTGGTAACCCTCCTTAAATTCATTTATGCCTCTGAATGTGTCTAATATTTTTGTTTTTATTGTTTGTTTCAAGCCCATTAATTTTGTCTCTCAGACATTCTTCATTCTTGTTCCAGAAGTTCTATCTTCATGTCTTACATTGTCAATATTATCTCTATTCATGTGGCTTGGATTCTTTAAGCCACTGCAATTCAGTCTGCTTCCTTTTACCCAATAATTTTTTTTATATTTATCAATGGGGTATACTGCTTTAACTTAGACTCTCTTTGGCTGAAATTTTGATACTGTCTCTCATATATATATTTCTTTTAACCTTACTGATGTCCACATTATCACTGAAGTTCTCCAAAGCTGCAAACCTATTTCAGATTGACCTGACACTGTTCCTTAAATATATCCACATCACACTTTTGTGTTATTTTTTTTCCCCTTAGTAATAGTCTGTCCCCATTCTTTGCAACTACCAAATATATTGGCATTAACACAGTCAGCTCTCTAAAACACCTACCATTAAGTATTCCTGACCGCCATTTTATATCAATCTCACTGTGCACCTCCATCATTAGTACAAGGATATTCATGAATTTTGTGATGTGCAAACATTGTCCTTGAAATTTAGACTTTTTAATGCAATAAAATGTACTACTCTAATCACACTGTCATTACTAACATTGTGCAAATTATGATTCACAACTGTTGGCTTGAAGGTATCTTCCCTCCCCAGCACCATCTTGAAATCTCCTAACAAAATGTTTCAAGTATAATGATTGTTTACTGTTTGAACACTGCCTGGCAAATTATTATTAATTAATGGACACATTTCCTAATTGTCCCATGCCAAACAAACAATATCTTGTGTGGTGAACCATTTCCATGAAACGGAAAACATGCAGGGCAGAAACTGTTCCAGTGGACCATTAGCATGAAGTGACAATTGTCTGCATAATGTGGACATTTCTGACACTTAACATAATACTGTTTCATGTTTTCTGATTTGAATGAATTTTTTTTACAAAAAGAATGTGTCAGGAATGAGTTGTGCAACTTTCTTATCACCGTTCATTATATATGGCATCCTAACATAAAGAGTCTCTAACCTATTAACTGCTGATGTGATTTCCTTAAACATGAAAAAGCTTGTCATTTAAGTGATGATTATCATACACATATTCATTGAAAAATGTATAGAGGCGCTATAAATTATTCATCACATTTCAAACATACATACAAAACAAAGTATACGACATACTGAGAAACAGTTTGCACTGTTTTAACAGCTCAAGGAGTTTTGTGGAAGTTCACTGTACAGCCAATATTGGTGCTGCTGAATGAACCCTGCCGGAGAACATAAAATGCTGTCAACACAACTAATATAATGTGTGTGTTGTGATACAGGTTGATGAAGTCTGTGATTAAGTCCCAAGACATCACATGGAATATGGAAAACAGGTTATTAAGCAATGGCAAAACAGTTCATGGGGACTGGCAGGCCTACAGCATACGCTGACAAAATGCACACGGTTCATGAGACTTTTTCAGCACAGCCCAAGGAAATCCACTCATTATGCTAGCACTGAATTGAACATTCCCCATTAACTGTGCAGAAGATTCACCATAGTTGTTTAAAGCTGCATGCTTTCAAAAACCAGACAATGCCAACAATGAGACAGGACGATTGACATCCATTAAAACTCTTCCAAAACTCAATCAGCTGTTCTTTCAAACAAGGCAAAACATTTCTAACTATCTCTTATACTTTGTTTTATATGTATGTTACAAATATGGTGAATAATTTATAGCCACTCTACATAAATATCTGCTGGTTCAGTGCCAAACTTGTCCTACCTGATCACCTTTACTCTCATTAAACACATCTTATACTTTGCTAATGCATTCCATTAAATGTTGAACTGTATATTAACGTATCACCACTTGGAAAAGAACTAAGAAATGTTGATATACTACAAGCATATAATTCCACATGCCTTATGTGGCAAAGTCAGAGTTTTCAAAACTTATGCACAACACACAGTGTACTGCAGCTTGCAACATAAACATTACTAATGAGACATAAACAATCCACAAGTCAAGCTCAACTGTGGTATGATGAAGAACTGTATTCCTTGAATTTTGAAAAGAATTAAGTTCTGTGCTGTTCAATGACTGATGTCTTGGTTATGATTATTACATGACTGTGTTAGGTCTAAACTAAACTAATGTATAGCACTGCACAAATAGAGGATTAAAATACAATTCCACATTCAGTGTACGATACAAAGAATGTAACTAAAATGCATAGCTTACCTTCAATTGTGTGTTCAGTAGGATTTCCTAAATTAACAGGGAGAGTATAATTGGAAGCCATAAGTGCAATCAGCCCATCTACAAGATCAGAAACATACTGGAAAGATCGTGTCTGCTTTCCATGACCATAAATCTGCAATGAATAGTCACTTCTAAACAGCTGCCCCAGACAGTAACAAGAACAGAAGCAAATAAAACACCCAGAGAGCTGCTAAAAAGTATAAGATCCAAAATAGAAGAGGGAAGAGAGACAGACTGAGAGAAAGCAGGAGATAATATGCACTGGAGCTCTCTCTAGCTCTGATTAAGTCCACAATTTTTTTCAGATTCAATTTATTTCAGTGCTTGACAAGAGGAAAACAGGATATAATACAAGTAGAACCACAGATCAATACAGAAATAGGGACTGACTTGACAAAATAAAACCTAAAGCTTCTGGACAAAAGAACTTGCCAGATTTCAAATTCTCACAGCGGTATGTAATAGCTGCCTACTGGGTTGTTTCACCGTTATCTAGTACAAGATTGCCAACATATCAGAGGTGCTTGCAGCCTCCATCATCAGGGCAATGACCCTGACGATGATTGTACCAAGTGCCTCTGAAACATCAGTCAATTAAGATACCAAGATATGTTTCATAATTGCGGGTGATGATCACCCTAATGGTGGAGGCAGCAAGCACTTTTGAAACACAGACTACTTGGCACAACCACCTAGAAGACAGCCACCTTCATGGTAAACATTAATTATTGCATCACTAAGAGTGAAGAAGTTAGGAAATATATGCACATTATAACTGTGACACAATTGCCACAATTTGACCTTTGATACTTGCAAATGGTGCAAGTGATATCCAAGCTGTTTGGGGGACAATGGCCTTTGTGCATGCTTGGTGTCTGATGCCTATCTAGTTGGGTGACAAAGGTCATCCCAGGGGACACATGCACATGATTGTATGGCTGCAGTAGATTTTAAACCCAGTTACTTCCACAACCAAAAATTTACATATCTTCATGTAAAATGCCCATAATTTTCTTCAATTTTAACAATTAAAAAAAAAGAGAATGTGTTGCCAAATTTTGTTAGCATTCACCTAAGAACCTAAACTCACTGCACATACTCAGCTCCCTCTCTCCCACACAGCATACAGCCACGTAGCACTGTGTTCAGTCTAACAGCAGTGGAAATCTTGTGAATATTTATTTATTTATAGTTTACTTAACTATGCTTTTTCAGTATATAATATTATATAGTAGTGAATGAGAGGATGATAGTAAATAATGAATGGGAAAGGATGTGGAAGGAAGCGGTCGTGACCTAATTTTAGGTACTATCTTGGCATCTGCCAGGAGGGACTGAGGAAAACCACAAAACCCCAGTCAGGACAACCGGTCTCCAACCAAGATCTGAATTCGGGACCTCTCAAATACAAAGCAGGAGAGTTAATCACCTGACCATGATGTCCAATGAAATCTTCTGAACTCTGGAACAAAACTGTGGTGCACAAAACAAGAATACATACTGCAGTGCACTGAGGCACATTTGTAGACACCTCATCTGTTACATTTTAGAAACTAAAGATCAAAATTAAAATGTTACCCTAATCACCTCTAATATGGCATACTCCCCTTTCTCTTTATATAAGAAAATGGTTTCACAGTGTCCATGAGTCAGCACCACAAACACAGGATTTTGAGGTCATGTTTCTACTGTTCATAATGTACTTGGGAGCCACATATGAATGACTGAATAAAAGACAAGCATGTATATGGATAATTATATACAGCAACCAGAATCATCATAAGATTTTGAGGTCATGTAAATGTCTGCAATCTGAACTCATCAAAAGACATGAATGGGTTAAAAGATTTACCGAAAGTTACATTTCGCACATGGCAATATTTTGGAGAGCCCTTGTTTAGTCAGTTCAACTGTGCCATATTTTGGAATTCTGCCACTTGAGGGAAACTTTGCTTGGGCCACAATGCAACGTCAACCATGATATGTCATCTTATTGTATCAGTGAGTTATGTAAAAAATATACTTATTTACTTTGTCAGTTCAGCTAGCATGTTCTTGTGCTGTTACTTTAATTTTGTGTTGACCCATAGACCTGCTTTCCTTGACACAAAAATTGGCTGCACTGTGGGGTTAGCTTATTTATATGCGAGATCCATTAGGACTGTGTATGGTGGGCCCAGATTAAGCACAGTCAAATCAGTCAGTATAGAACAGGCCTGTTAATTTTCCTTGTGAATTACCTTTTTATTAGTACTGTCAGGGTAATGAACCTAATAACTTGTAGAGAGATGAGCTCAAATGTGAGTTGTGTTGTTCATAGGATCTCCTGTTACCAGAGAATTTCTTCTTTCAGTTTTATGTTATAATTTTTCTTTGCACACTTTATGTTCAGGAAGAACAGTCAGGGGTTGTTGGCCCAGATTTTTCTCAACTTTTTGGTGATCAGCATTAATGACTGGAGGGAATTATTGCTCATCTTCTGGAAGTGCTGACTAATCACTTGGGGCTCGCTCATTTAATTGAGTACCATATCTGCTTATAGATACCAGACCAGTTAGGTCTGCACCTTATAGGTTAGCACATTAAACACACCAAGCATATTAGCAACATCTAGTGTTAGTGTTACTGAGCTCTCAAGTCAGATGTTTTTGGTATGTAAGCCTGATTATTCACATAGGGCCATCACAGATTACCACAGTCTTAATAAGCACATTGAAGTAGAATATGTGCCCTTGCCAAACACCCACTTAGCTTCCCACTAATTTTGTATGACCAAATATTTACCACCCTACATTTGAATCTGGCATACCATCAGATGCCCCTATCTGAACAATCTAACCCTTTACCCACTTTTTGTACCAACTATTCAACTATCTATACCAATGTCATCGGGTACCCTGTGGAATAGCCACGGGCACCCAAGTCCTTACACATCTGCTGGACATTACCTTTAATGACAATAAGCTTAAATTTGGTCATTTGTAGTTCCAATTTTGACCAACATCTTGAAAATGTTGCTCAGGTCTTGGCCAGACTGCGTTTCACCATAAAATCTTTCAAAATTCTTTGCCATACAGGATATTTCTTTCTTTGGCCACTGTATATCGCCTCTTGGGCATTTCCACCGACCCACAGCAAACTTGGGCTATCTGTAATTTCCCTCACCCAAGTGATGTAGAAGGCACTGCACAGTTCAGTGTGGTGGTTAATTTCTACCACACATTTGGCTGCCCCCTTAATGCATTTAGGAAGAAAGAAGTAAAATTTGTGTGATGAAAGGATCAGCAAACCACTTTCAATAAAATGAAGGAGGCAATCTCACAACCTCCTATGTTACACATGGCTGATTTCCTAAACCTTTTATTTTGCAAAGAGATGGAATGGTGTCATGTTGACAGGCATTTTGTTGCAAGATTTCAATGCCAGTCAACAACCAACAGCATATGCCACACACTTTGAGCTACAAGAGGTGCAAGCCATTTTCCATTCATACACTCAAATTTTTTGGCTGTACTGTTTGGTACAGACAAATTTCGGTACAACCTCGAGCATGATGAATTCCATCTAGAAACTGATGACCAAGCATTATCAAGGCTCATCTCATCCTCACCAATTAGGTAAAATTGGATGCTGGGTCATTAAGAATTGCTCACTAAAGTTCAGAGACCAATACCCAAAATCTTGCAGGTGCACTGTCCCAAATGCTCAATGCGCCCCAATTTAAGTAATCTTCAGCATCAAGCCACATGCTGTTAACTAAATTTCCTCTCACTTTTTATGATCTCACTATATGCTATATCACAAGGATCCTGAGTTATCACAGCTCATTGAGAGATTGGAAAGAAAGAAGCAAGACCCTATATAACAGGGTGTTACACTGCAGGTCTACATTCCACAGCATAGGGAAGGTCATGGTACTTCGATTACTATAATACTTCACCAATGGGTGGACACAAAGACATTCAAAAGATTCAAGAAAACTTCATTTGCAAAGGCATGGATAATGACATCCGCATGTGTCTAAGGTGTTGCATTGTGTCAGATGAGTAAACCAGCCCCAAACTCTCTCATTTTAAATTGTTAGCACCATAAGTTGCTGCCTATCCTTTTCAGAAAATTTCCTTGACTGTGTAGGCAAGTAAAGCAGAAAACATGATGTTTGTCTGCATGGACTCATTTTAAAAATTTATCTGGCTAGCTCGAGGACATGAGTTCAGTGATGATTAGAGTTTTGAAAGATCAGGTCTTTGTTAAGTTTTCTGTTCCATGTGTTCTTGTTTAAAATATTGCCAGATGTCTCATTTGCCATGAGTTTTTACATATTGCTTTCATCTGAGTGTCAAGAATGTTAGCAATGAGCATTTTAACCACAATTTGTGCTCTGAACTGATTGCTTACTACAGTAATTCTCAGATGTCCTGAAAGAAAGGACTGATGTACTTGCACTTGGCCTTTAATACACCAAGCATGAATCCAGACAAGCGACCGCCTTTTGAGGTGATGTTCCCCTTCTGTGAGGGTTCACACCTACACAAGTGGAGCATTAATCAATTGTTACCCAGTGCATATATACTAAATCCAGTCTCCAGAAGGTGGTTCAGAGTCACTAGCGTACAGCCCAGAACTACATTAATGAAGGATTCCTCAACCTTTAAAAGCTAGAGACTGTTTTTTGACAGAACTAGACCTTGAGTGATGCTTCACAGAGAATTGTGATGAAGCTGTGTCTGCATTGGCATGACCCTTTCTAGTTGCAGTCTTTCTTTACACCAGTTATACTGAGATTCGATAAGCCCAATTTTGGCAAGACCATTCATTACCCAGGTCCATCTCTCACATCTGAAACTTGCTGCATGAGTAATGTTACTGAGTTATCCCCACCTGCCTTAGTTTACTTAGTTCCTGTATGCTCTGCATATATGCAAGTTAATTATGCTTAAATATGGCCATATTACTTCATATAAAGAGGATATAATTATGTTAATCAGCAATGATTTAGCAGGAGTTCTTTGCCATGTTTAATATGTATAATTCTGTTACATGCCTCACAGACTACCCTAGAAATGAGTCATAGTTTGTGCAATATGTTTTAAGCAGCTGCATAATTGTCTCTGCTATAGATTGTTAATATTAATTTGGTGAAACAATGTTACTGTGGTATGGAAGGCCAAAGTTTGCTTTGATGATACATTACTCTTTCAACAAGAAAAATGGTTACTGGCTGTTCAGAAATTTTTTGGCCTGCTTTGGGGAGTTTCAGTCATTCAGGCCTGCCACTCTTCCACTTCTCCTTCTTAGCGCAAGCCCTGTATGGAGGCTTGGCTTAAGGTGATCAAGAATGTGGCAGCCTCTCTGATGGTCTTATTTCTGGAGTGACATCAACACCATACACCAATTGGAAGGAACCCTTTTCTGACTGTCCCCGGACATTCTCCATTCCAAGAAGCCTGTGATCGCTGATTCTGTCACGTGCCTATTTAACCAACAGCTTGTTTTCACCCAGTAGGAGACCTGCTCTTCTTATACCTTGTAGAGTAGGATCTGTATGGACCTTTCTCACCATTTATTCTTGATGCTACTGCACAAACAAGGGATTTAATGGAGTTGATTTGGTGTGTGATGAAGAGTATATCAGTCATGACGCCAGATGAACTGACAAGGAGGCCCTGAACCTTGTTTGTGGGGAGAGGTTGTGCCGTGTATCAAATTTCCACCACTTGAGTGTGCCTCCATCATGTGGCCATCTGCTTCTGGATTGTGCATGCAAGCATGTGTGCTCTTCCACCTTTCCCCTCTCCCTTTCTCATTTTTCAGGTTGTGGGGTGACTATATGCTCACCCTGATTATGTTCCCACAATCCACCCTGTTAGCATTAATAATTTTATCTGGCCTGGATATTTCAAAATCATCATTTTGGCTTGGTCAGAATTTTGGTGGTATGGGATCCATGATGTCCAGAATATTTAATTATGTTCAATATTGGGTGATTTTGGGCCACAGTGTGGATGCCAAGTTGTTTTTAGGCTTATTTAGGACTTTTCAGTTTTTGGTGTTTTGGACCAAAGATTATTTTTCTTTCTTATTGTATCAGTGGGTTACATAAGATGTTCAATTATTTACTTTGTCATCTCAGCTTCCATGTTATTGTGCTATTAGTTTGATTTCCTGTGTTGACCCATGGACCTGTTTTCTTTTGGCACACATTATGTACAAACCTAATGAAGAGGAACTGCACTGTACCATCGGCACAAACGAGTGAAAAATATGAAGCATACTGTTACAGGCTATACAAGAGTGCCAGGCCACTTCAAAACAAGAATGGAATGGTGTGCTCCAATGGAGTACACAGAATTTAGAAAAAAACCTTTTCTTTGTTACTCTGCATCTCACTGTCTATGATGATCATTCACTGTTAATCACCACCACACTATATAATCACAAATAACATTTCCTCATATGGTACTTCATTAAATGTAATAAAATCCTGTCAGGTGATCAGCCAAGTCAATGCTGACTCAAAATACAATGTTTCAGAGAGTAGCTCTGTCTCCAGCATCACTGACCCTGATGACAGAGACAGGCAGAGCTAGTCTCTGAAATGTTGGTATTTGACTGAACAATGATGTGGGTGATCACCCGATAGTTTTTATAACTTTCATGTGCTGTAAAAGTCTTAAACCTTACACATTTCATTAAATATTCACCATATCAAAATATGTTTCAAATAAAAGCTATTATCAACTTCCATAATGCATGCCATATCCAAAACTTGTAAGCAATGAACCACTTTAAAAACTTTTTATATGAGTTTCACATAAACTAGAGGTTATACTGGACAACCACAATCAAAATTTAAATTGACAACACAAATCTTAGTGTATAAACCAACTTAGGACAAAATTGGTTAAGAGATGAGAATGGTGATGCGCTTCCAGATCCCCACAGTATTCTGAACAGGTGGAAGAATTTACTTTTGGCAGCTAATGGCTGTACATAGGATTAAAGATGTTTGGCAGACAGAAATATATACAGGCAAGCCATTAGAGCCTCAGCATTCATCTTTTGATGTCGAGATTGCTATGGAGAAGTTGAAAAGATGTAAAGTGCCAAACACTGATCAAAGTATGACAGAAATGATCTACAAAGGAGGTATACAATACAATCTGAGATCAACAAATATATTTATTGTGTTTGAAATAAGAAAGAATTGCCACAGCAGTGGTAAGAATGTACTGTTTTACCTAGTCATCAGAAGGGTAATAAAAGTAACTAGTAATTATCAAGGAATATCACTGTTACCAACTACACAAATTGTTTCCAACATCCTTGTGTGCAGAAGAAATTACAGCGGATCATCAGTGTGGATTCTGATGTAATGTATTCATCATGTACTATTTCTGCAATGGGGAAAAATGGGAGTGTAATGGGACAGATCAACTACTGGCTTTAAGAAAGACTGAGATTTGGTTAGGAGATTTGAAGTGAATGAGATACATCTGATTTATGTGGTGATGTTAATTTATTGGGAAAAAACATAAATATCATAAAGAAAAACACACTTCTATTGCTTGTAAGGAAATTCTTCTAGAAGTAAACGCAGAAAAATATATAAGTAATGTTATATGTTCATCACCAGACTACAGAACATCACATTATAAAGGTAACCAATAAATTCTTCGAAAAATGTGATAAAGTTTAAATATGCAGAAATAACAGTACTGAGTTAAAATTGTATTCTAGAATGAATTAAGAGCAGAATAACTTTTAGCAATGCATGCTACCATGTACTTCAGAATCTTTTGTCTTACCATCTGCCATCTGCAACTGTGAAGATTAAAATATACACAACTGTAATTTCACCAGTTATTCTGCATGAGTGTGCAGCTTCATTTCTCATGTTAAGGGAAGAACACAGATTGAGGGTGTTTAAAAACAAGGTGCTTAGGAGAATATTTGGGCCTAGAATGCATGAAGTGATTGGAGGCTGGAGAAAGATGCATTAAGAAGAGCTCCATTATTTGTATTCCTCCCCAAATATTATAACGATCAAGTCACAGAAGATTAGATGGGTAGAACATGCAACACAGAAAAGGGAGATGATAAATGTGTAGAAGATTTTCATTGGCCAGCTTGAAGAGACCACTCAGAAGACCTACTGAACCACAGGGAAACGGTTGCAGAATGTGAATTTGATTCATTTGACTCAAGGTAGGAACCAATGGTAGACTAATAAGTCTATGGGTTCCACAAAGGCAGTGAATTTTTTGACTAGTTATGAAGGGCTCTGCTCTATGGAGTTAGTCATGCAAAGAACACACATAAATTAGTAACACTCAGAAAAGAGGTGTTAATAATGTTTTGTATGGTCATGCTATTCCTCTACATGGAATAGTAAACCAGAACATCAGCATCTTCCAGATCTGATTGGCTCATAAACCCAGATGCTGTCAGAGAAATGATCCTGACAAAATGCTGTGAGGTACAGCTTTGAGCTAATGTTAGGTCAATTTAATTTGACACATACTGTTTTAATCCAAAGAAATACTGACCCCTATCTAGTGATGAGATTATGAATGCATGGGGTTTACATTCACTTCCCCTTCCATCTTCATGATAACAGTGCTTGGACAGAGACAACTTAAATTTGTTCCCAAAGAAACATATAAGATATTCTTACTGTAATTGGTTCATTCTTCAGAGCTTGTAATATGAAGTTTGAAACAACTCGACCATCATTCATATGCATTCTTGGACCAAATGTGTTGAAAATTCTTGCTACTCTGACATCAACTTTTTCTTGTTTAGCGTAGGCATAGCTCAAAGTCTCTGCTACACGTTTGCCCTCATCATAGCAAGCTCTTGGACCTGGAAACAGTTACATGTGCACTGAGAACTTAGAAATAACGGTACTCTTCCCAAAACAAAATGCAGTTCCAGGTAGCTGCTACTTAGCACTGTAAAACATTCATGGATGAAAAACATGATTTGTAGTTCAGCAGTCTTCAGATCGAAAACAAGCTTCGAGGAAGCATTGTGATGACACATGGCTAATAACGTAAGCAACTACAGTTCAGTTCATATGTCATATACACACTGGAGGTTGCTGAATGCATAAAATAGTTTAAGCTTGTGGCTTGGGTTCCAGCCACATACACAAACACGCATTTTTTCCCCGCACACTGAGGGAGGAAACTCAGCACTAAATGCTGGCTGACACATGATGTTGTTAGATACAAAATGGTTTCCGATGAGAATGGCAGACCACAACTTTGTTCTGAAGGACTCTGTAACACAGAACTAATGGAAACCAAAGTTATCTCAATCAATACAGATGGTCTCAGGATAAAGTCTTTGAACTCAAGACCTCATGTGATGAAGAATCTGCAATGATATGTTGTACAACAATATATTCAAACCTAGATCAGAAACACTGTACTGCATCCATCCATGTCTTTGGTTCTTATACACCTCATGCTTCATTCCTTTGAAATGCTTTCATCACCACGCACTTCTATGTCTTTTTTGTATTAAAGTGCCATATGATGTGCAAAGTGCAGTCATGTTGATGACAAAATAATAGAAAGAACTGTTGTAGAGTACATGTATCTATTATCTTACACAGCAGTCATTATAATCTCATATATGGAACAAAACACACGATTGTTAGTTTGAACTTCCTTTTTCTCTACAATTTCATCAATGGCAATGTCCAGGGTAAAAAATATGCTGAACTGTATACCCTTACTGAATTCTGTTCAAACACCAATGAAACCAAAGGACATTGTTCTTTGTTCGTGCACATCTTTTCTTTCACTTGACACTGCCCTTTTCCCATGACAGACAAAATGCAAATAACCCTGATTGTATACTACATACCTTCATCTGTATAATACTTTCCTTACTGTGAAGAGCCTGGTGACTGTATTCAAACAAAAGAATCTTTGCATACATTGTTAGTGTGAGGAAAACTTTCATTAATAATAATCCACTAAACCTGTCACTGTATGCAGCTTGTTTTGGGCAATGTTTCCATTTTCAAATCAATGCCCCTGCCAGAAGCAGGATCATTTACTGAACTGCCTGAATTTAGAACATTGCCATTTACACTAGTAACTACCAACCAATAATCCAACATGCTCCCAAAGTCACTATGAGCTGGTTTCTTACCTGAGTAGTTTCATTTAACGCAGACATGCTGCTGCACAGTATCTTTACAAGGGATTCCATGGAAGTCTGAACAGCCAGTAGAAAAAAAAATGGTTTTACGGTGTATCAAACCTAAATAATGGTACAACTGTATTGCCACATGTTGGTGTTTTACCAAAGGATTCAATTTGAAATTACATATGAAATTTTTGTTCCAAAGCTTTCTTGGACATAAATTAAGAGTAGCAATATAGAGAAGAACTGTTAGTGTGGTTTGACTGTACTAGAAACTCATCACTTCTTTTATTTCACAATTATTACATTTTATCTTTCAATGCCCAACTTATTTTCAAAACTGTACATTTATGTAAACTGACATTTAATCCAAAATAGATGGGCATGTTAAAAATATATTAATTGTTGTAGGATTTGAAGTTTTCATGGTGGTGAGTCTGAAGATGGCTGTCTTCTGGGTTGTTGCGTGCCCCAATGATAGAGGCAGCAAGGACCTCTGAAACATCGGTAAACTTCTACCAGATTACAAGGTGCAACAACCCAGAAGACAGCCATCTTCATATCAATTGTTCATTAATATTACTTTTGCTCTAACATAAAGTGTAGCAATTTATTTCTTACCTATGGGATTAACATGACCCCAGTAACTCTCCGGTTGTGGATGCACTTCAGGATCCCCATACACTTCGGATGTGCTGGCAATCAACACTCTAGCTCCCACACGCTTAGCTAGACCTGTGCATATAATATTCATGTGTATATGATGGATTTTGCATACTTTATTGGCATTTATTGCAAATAAAATCAGTTGTTGCACAGAAAATCAAATAATTTTTATTGCATTCTGGTAACTATTTAGCTTACCAAAACAACATATTAAGTGCAGAAACAATAAGACTTATATCTTCTCTGGTCTACTAATTTCTCTATGACAAGCTATTTTTAAACAGTTTATTAAGTTTTACTTGTGCTTCATGCACAGTACAGGTTGTGACTGGGACATACCAAAATTTCATATGACCACCCCATTCCATACGAAACTTTACTCAAATCCATTGATTTGAAGATGAAACAAAGATGCAAACTCTTCAGTATGCATTCAATCAATCTGTACACTGAGTGCAAAAACTGCATAATAGAAATACCTGCCAAAACATCTTAACTTAGCTTTGCTTATGTAAAATTCTTGACATGAATAATCACACTTATTTGCATCCTGTTGTGGTTTGTACAAATGTACAAAATTCCATCACACATGGTTTTGGATTACAAAAAACCGTTGCATTTAAATTAAGATTTAAAAAATATATTGTGTTAATAATAACATGTTTTATGTCATAATTCAATGTAGAAATTTTGCTTCAGACATGGTACCAAAAGTGAAGATGGACTGAAACATGTTGCTCTAGAATAATGCTAATAAATGGAAAAGTGTGTGACGGAATTTTTTACCTTTGTAAATTATTCATGTGGAAATAATCAACAGCTTGTATACTGTGAAAAAGCACCTGACACAAACAGCCTACCATAATTAGAAGAACACAAAAGGCAGATGGACACAGAACATGTTAGGTACCACAATTTTGCAATGGACAATCAAACTCCACAGCACAGGTTTCTTGAAAGTTAATAGCTCAACTGTAAAAAATATCACATTCTTATGGAAATCAAAATGTCTCTGATGAGTTCAGTTTCAACACTTGAAAGCAAGATGATAACTACCACTGGTTTGCTGGTCTGATGCACCTTCACCTAAACTACTTCTTAGAGATGTCACCAGGCCTCTCAGCTATTCTGGCAGTGACAAAAACACTGAAAATATCATAATCATATCAAGATGGCATACTAACCTAACATGTTTATTGTGCCTACGGTGTTAGTTTTAATGGTTTTAACAGGGTTGTACATATAATGCGGCGGTGATGCTGGGCTTGCAAGGTGGTAGATTTCATCCACCTCTATATACAAAGGATTTACAATATCATGATGAATCAATTCAAAGTTCTCATGACCAATCCAGTGATCCACATTCTGTTTGCGTCCAGTAAAGAAGTTATCTGCCACTATGACTTCATGACCAGCCATCATCAATCTGTCCACAAGATGAGAGCCAACAAAACCTGCCCCACCTGTAACCTATAAAGAAACATACATTTTCAGACATGTGAGGACACACAGTTATACTTATGTGGTGATGTAGACATTAAAAAAGGGCCAAGTCAACAAATTCAATGGCCACCAACAGCAAAATATAGAATGGAAGAACCAAAACAATTGTGGCTGCAGGGAACTGAATGATCAGAAGTTACGGAACATGAAAATGGAGAACAGAGAACATATGTCATTCTGGCGGGCAGGTTTTTGCATAGGTAAGCTACAACCTAGGGTAGCAAATTCCAGGGGGTAGCAAAATTACTTTACTGAAATCATGTTGTATACATAAACACACACACACATTCCACTGTCCTCTTATCATATTATTTCACTCTTCATTCAATTCAGTTTTAGGTACCAATAAAGCCCTACTGCATGTGTAAAGCACACTGGAAGGCAACCAAAAGAACTTCAAATACTACAGGGCTTTTGATAGTGAAGAAGGTAATCTCGAATGCCTTCGCAACACTGTTCCCAGTCGTTGTTGTTTACATTTTCAATAATACAGGTATTACATTTCCTCTGTGATTCACATCAACATGACTGTTGTAAATCAGGCACATAAAACTCATTATCTACCATTCTAGCACCCAAGAAATTTTGGCCAGGCATAAATTTTGCACCACAACCAGCAGTGATCCTCACCCAACAATGGTAGAAAAAAATCAGAACTCTTACTTTATGAACCACGTGACACTCAGTGGCTCTCAAAAACCTTATACATCTTTCCTGTCCCAGCTGTGTTACAAATACATTATTTCACTCAATGAACACCGTCTCTTCAATAAATGATACAGTCCTGTGACCCTCATAAAAACCAACATGCTACTTAAAGGTAGAGGTAACTGTTCCAAGGTCATCAAATGGACGATGAAAATCATAACTGCCTACTTTTAGTAACTCCAAGCTTAAGCTATATTATTTAATCTTGTATTTTACCACATATACATACAAATCCGAATTTCATTGAAACACATTTTCAGTTTATGTAACTGAAATAAAAATCAGAGGAATACAAGCAACTCTTTGACACTTTAAAATGGATTAAAATTTAGATTACGGTGGCAGCACTTCAAGAGCAAACATATCTAACTGCTGAACAGCAAGAAAATACACCTCAGAACCACAACACGTTTGATACACAGCAACTAAACCTGACTAAAAGATCCAACATATTGGTTTCTAAATTGCTTTATCAGGGACTACATCCCAAAATATGGTGCCAATCAGAAAGTAACCGCTAATTTCACAAAATATAAACCTGTATAGTGACTAAACACATTAGCACTAATGAATGGAGAAACAAGGTCTTCAACTTGACTCATTTACTCAGAAAGTAGCAGCAGAGTATGCTGCGGACCATACTTCGCTTTCAACCATGAGCCACAATTAGGAACAAAAAGTTTCAATGATTGGAAAAATGATGGTAAACAAGCCATGAAACACGAAATATGGAAAGTTATATATCTTGTCACTGAATAACCTTACATTAGCTGTAGCTATTAACTCTTTTCATCTTGTTTATAATATATGCAATTCCTTCCTTTAATCAAACTGCATACACATTTACTCTAACTGCTATATTTTGGTTTTCCTTTGAATGTTGTTTTACTTGATTTGATAAATCCACAAGACATGTCCACTCAAGGGTAGCAAAACTTAAATCTGCCCTGATATCACTTTCACAAGTCAAAAAGTGAATAATCCACAGTCTAATATCACTTCAACAATAATATTTCTTCCAATTAGCTGTGAACCATCAGGAAAATGACTCTTATACACTAAACCTCATATTCTTTTAGACAAACATTTAACATTCAAGTAACAGGCAATTCAAACTGAAAACTGAAGGCCAATTTTTGGCCCCAAAGGGAGATTCAAGCACAGCATACAACCTCTGATTCATAACATTTTCAGTCAGTCCCACAGAATTAAAATAATTGTCAAATTGTTTTAATATTGGCACAAGGAAAATGTATGTACACAAATGTTATCAAGATAGATTTATGTAAATTATCAAAAGGTTAACAAAACCTCACTGCATACATAAAAGGAACAAAATCATGAAATGTGCACTGGACTACCTAACAAACACATACTATATTCAGACACTTACAAGAATGCGTTTTCTTGATCTGTAATTCAAATATTTCACGTCTGGATATCTCTGAGGAATTCTCTTCTCAAGATCCTTAATTTTTTTCTCCAGTTCTTTAATTTGCCTCTGTGCTCCTTGCAGGTTTTCACTGCCTGTATCTGGATACTGGGACATGGTTTGTTCCACAGCGTTGTATACCTTTCCTGATTTGTCATCATGATAACTGTACGATACCTTCTCCGTATAGGCCCAGCTTCTGTACAAGCACAGCACTAGAATATAAACAAACATACAACAATCTTTCCTGCACTGAAATGGCACTAAACAGAATATTTCAGCCCTTAATATCAATAAGATAAGAGGGTTGGTGGGTTCCAGATATTGTACCAAACATAACATTCCTGTTCCTGATATCAATTATATAAGAGGGACCTAGATGTGATACTGAACAGAACATTTCTGCTCCTAAATCAAACATATAAGGAGCTCAGCATTCATTAAATTCCAGCGTATGAGGGTGGGCTGAAAAGTAATTCCTCCTCTTAAATAAAACAAGAATGGGAAGGAAATTTAAATGAAGCAAAAACACATGCAAAGTTGAGAGTTTATTTTTCAAAATGACACATTATTGTTATACATAGTCACCTTCTACTTCAATACACTTACACCAATGATACACTACTTTTTTAAACTCGTTCTTGAAACAAAAACCACATGATCCTCCAACACGACAAAGCTAGACCTAACACCAGTGACCTACTGCTTACAAAATCCCAAGTGTACTTTTGAAAATGGCAAACTGGCAGGTAGTCATTACATAGCTGTGCATTGTGAGCAGGGAGGTCCTAAAATGCTGTCCAACTGTAGTCCACGCCATGATGAACGTGTTTTTGTTTCAGTATGGTGAACAAAGAAGGAAATAAAGATCTGATGAACAAAAGAAATAGGATACGAAGAACTGTCTTGATAAACAATGCTGCAGTTTGTCACCTGCTGTTAGAAAATATTTTTCTCAGAATATTTACACATTCAGTTCATACTTGAAAGAAAGCAAATCCCACAACAATTATAACAATCAAATAATCACAGTGTACTCTGAGAATCACACTAAACTGACAAATACACTGTGGGCAAACGCAGAATTAGTGATTTTTAAAGCAATGGTACAAAGCGTTCCCATTACACTTTAAAGGGTTAACAAGGAGGCAAATGCAATGATTCATGGCAAAAGTATATTATCACTGACTGCTGTTACCACATAGCTGCAGCTGCTCAGTGCTAGGCTAACAACTTAGGTAGCAGCAGTTTTGTGGTCGAACAGAAGAAATTCTCCCTGTAGCAGTGACTTAAGATTAGTTTTGGTAATATAATAAGGAATATTCAATCAATTTTCATATAAATTTCACTGGGGTTAAATATCCTCACTGGTTCTTCTGTTATGTGTAACAGATCTTTAATAGTGAGACACTCATTACTTCACAAAACCACATGCAATGCTGGTCTTCAGTTATCGTGGCCCTCAAGTCCTGATGAGAATGGAGGGAGAAAGGAGATGAGACAAGAATGGAGAGAAAAAAGAAGGAACAGTTCAAGCCCCATACATCATGCATATTACAGCATTTTTACTAATGATAAAAACTCCACCCCCTCCATACTTAACTTGCTGCTGAACTTTAAAACGTAAAACAAACAAAAGTACACAGAGTGACCATCAGACCTCTCTGAGCCTCTGTTAACAAAAACCAAACATACTGATGCCCATCTAAAATACAAAATAACAAATAAAAACCCACAATAAAGTTAATATAATATCAATCAATAGTGAAGTCACTTCAAATAACTAGTACACTTTATGGGACAAAAAATGTTCGACCGTATGTGTTTTTCAGAACAAAACTGTTTACCTCCAGTCAGACTCAAATATGCAAAACCTCTAAATCAGAACGCAAATGAACAACAGATCACAAAAAAAATTAAAGAAATAACTGCTACTCTTGCACTTTTAGCCTCATCAATGCACCACAAATAATCCAGTGATGTGAACAATAATACATATTATTACATTTTGTTCATTAGCAAAATGTTACTGGATTCCAAATGCTTTACAGACAAACAAGTACACATTCTCTTCTGAATATCACAATGTACATATTCCAGTAAGACAGAACAACACCAAGAAACCCAGAAAGAAGAACTCTGGAGTCTGAGAAAGCATTAAAATGTATGAGGAATAATAAAGCACCTGGTAAAGATGGGATCCAAGTACAGTCGATTAAGTATGGAAGCACAAAACTGAAAAAAGAGATATTTAAATTGGTAATGGAGATCTGGGAAAAGGAAGAAATGCTACAAGAGTGGAGGACTGCGGTGATTTTCCCCATACACAAAAAGGACAACAAGGCAGTCTGCAGCAACTACAGAGGCATATCATTGCTGAACATGACACATAAAGTTTTCTCCAAGATCTTGGCACAGAAATTAGAAGTGTACACAGAAAAACAATTAGGTGGTTACCAATGTTGATTTAGGAGAGACCGTTCAAAGACTGATCAGATTTTCTCTCTTAGAATGATCTTTGAAAACTGTTATGGGTTTAACATCAACCTACATTAGCTGTTCATGGTTTATAAGCAAATTTATGACAGTATTTGTATAAATAAGCTGTTTATGTTCCTCAGAGATCTAAAGGTACCTTTGAAGATAGTCAAATTGATAAAAATTACCCTAAGCAACACTACAGCAAAGGTCAAAATCCAAGGAAAGCTCTCAGAAGCATTCAAACAGAGAAGAGGAGTGAAACAAGGGGATGCCATTTCGGCTAACTTATTCAACTTGAGCCTTGAAGCAGCCATGAGGAGAATAACCATCAACCCAAGAGGAATGGTAATAAAATAATAAAACCATCCAATACATGGCCTTCACTGATAACATAGCTGTAGTAGGAATAACAGCAAACTACCTGAGAGAGAGTGTACAGCAGCTGGAAGAAGGATCAAAGTAGCTAGGTCCAAAAGGTAACCCAGGTAGACCAAGTAAATGATAAACACTAGAGATAAAAGTAGGCTTGAGAATGTTGCATGTGTCGAGATGGAAGAGGGACGCACTTTGAATGTGTAACAGAAGACAACAAAGTCGGAGTGGAAATCAAAGCCAGAATAGCGGCAGGCAATCAATGCTATTTTGCCTACCAGAAGCTTCTGAGATCCTCAAATGCCTCTGAAGCAGACCATATACTGTACCATCACAAGTGCAGCAGTGCTACAGGGTGCTGAGAAATGGACACTGACCAAGAGATGAAAATATGCTGCAGATCTGGGAGAGGAAAGTTCTATGAATAGTGCAGTCAAGGAAAATGGACAGTGGCAGATAAGAACTAACTGTGAACTCTACAGTCTCTATGAAGATCTAGACTTAGTGACAGAAATTAGGGAAAAAAGACTGTGTTGACTGGAACAAGTAGAGAGAATTCCGGAGAACAGGACAGCTGCCAAGAAGGAAGAAGAGCTGGAAGATCCCACAACAGATGGCTTGATGATATAGAGGAAGATCTCAAGAGAATGGGAGTTAGAGGTTGGAGAAGGAAGGTGGTGAACAGAGAGGAATGGATGAGCATTGTTATGGAGACCAAGGCTCTACAAGGGCTGTAGTACCAATAGAGAAAGAGAGAGACATATTTCAATACCAATCTTCAATTTTACTTGGTAAAAGTTACAGAAATTTTTAAACATATAGCTGAATAATACATAACTGTACACTTTACATGAATAATTATGCAACCTAGCAACTTTCTTACCAGCGAATATTGATGTCCAACCAAAGAATGGCGTTCACTTTCATTCTGCCATGGGACATAGTCCCATATTTCAGAAAAGTCATTAACATTAATTCATGGTTTTCTTCAAATTAGGTACACATATTGGTGTCTTTGCTTAACAAACATCAGGCATACATAACTGTAATTAATGAAAGGTAGAGAAAAACTGCATATGGATAAACAAAAGGATATTACAAATAACTTTAATTATGATGCCAGCTGAATACTTACATCACTTCTGGTTTTGAACTTTGAAAGCTTTAAAGGCTTGATTTTTGTTGCATAGATTGTGCCATTGTAGGCATACTTGGAACTGTCAATATCTAGTCAACCAAGACTTTCTATTTATCTTCAATCAGAAAAGTTAATGGATGGATCCATGGCAGACATTTCAATGATTTTGCAACTAAATTTATAAATAACAGTTATTCAGGAACATGAAACTCCACTGCAGCAGGAGCAATTGACATAGTTTCTATGGCCTTTGCTATTTTGCTAATCAAATATTTTATTTCCTTTTTGAAGCCATATTTGAAACTAAATGTAACTGCTATAAACACGCATTTGGATACAACATGTCTTGGATACGTTTGTTAAAACAGGCATCATTGCTAAACACACACTATTAATCTTCTCTGCAATCAACACAAATCTGATTTCACCACTGAAAGGTAGTGTCAACAACTAGTAATGCAAGGATTTCTATATTTCAGTAACTAACACCCAGGCTGTGGGAACATGTATTTCATTAAGTTATAAAGATAATATAATTATCACAATCACTAAACATGTCTAGTATATGCAGAATTCACTATTAATAACTATAAATCTGAACACCATATCCTGAAAACATCCACTCCTACCATAACGACTAATGCTGTGAAACTACAAGAAATCAGCTCAATATAACTTAGACTAATGTTTTCAAGTTGGTTTCATCAAAGCAACATTAATTGCGGTTAATATGAGTTAACACTACTTAAAATGCCAATAACTGTTACGGTCAAAGACTGGTGTAAAATTCGAGTTGGTGTGACGAGAATGAACGTTTATTAATGATGAAAAGGACTGGTTCATTCGTACATCAAATATATTGTGGTTCCTTTAGACATTTGAAAACCACTACAGTTATTTGCATTCATTTCATATAAAGGTAATTTAATTACGTAGAACTAAATCAAACACCACTGTTCATTGAAATTATAATTAAAACTGAGAGGTCCCAAAAAAACTTTTCGGCTGCTCAACTTCCAATTGTCATAAAAAATTTAAGTCCTTCGAACTTCAAAACATATAGCCACCGTATGTTCGCAAATAAATCTTAATTTTTTGTTCAAATTACTTTTCGCTTATTTTTTTCCACTAAATTTAAAGCAAACTGTGTAAGAATTATCCGCCTCGAATGCCACATCAGGTTGTCCGACAGTTAGAACTTGGAAATTTCTACATACCAACAAAACCACTAATTAGCAATACCAGTAGTTGTTTTACATTTCTTGCTCCTATAACCATTTCCATTCAAGCCTACTAGTAAATATAAGAGTATCAACCCTTATCATCACTATTTATGACTGCTAATGCACAATTTTTCATTTCTTTCACGCCATTTTGATCCTATCATAATAGTTTCATAACGAAAGATTAACCATTTCCTCTTATGAAATTTGCAAATATATATTTTAGAATTGCTGTTCTGAAACTCAACGTTATATTCGCAAATCACTATTGTTAAACAATGTGTATTGTGCTTAAAATTATATTACAATAGAATGTTGTAAAATATATTCGGCAAAATGATACATTTTCCTCTTACGATCTTTGAAACAAAAAAATCTTGAAAATATTCTACAAGAGAATTGAACACCAGGTTTACTTTATGGTAGTTATTTTCAGTGCCTTATTGTTACGAACCACAAAATTAAGAGTATAATCATAGATTGTGTAAATAAAACGATTAAATTGTTATAGAATTATGGTCAACATGACAACCATCTGTCTAAGACGTTCGAAATTCTAGGTCACAGGGAATGAAACACCATCCTAAACGGAGCTTTGCTACTTCAGGGTTGTTCACACTACGCAGTTTGACCGAATGCATAGAGTAGAATACAATTTACTTACATTCCATAGATCGTTAATAGCCCCAAGCCTATGATGTAGAACATGTTACAGCACAAATACAATATTTGTTTCTAATACAAATATAAATGACACAGTCCCCGTTATATCAATCTATTGAAAATGAGTACGTTCCAAATCTATATTCTACCTAAATGTAGATGGTTTTTAAATGTCTTTGATAATGCACTTTTTTATCCCGAACTACAGAAAATGGGCCCTAGTTGTAACCACGTTGTCCGTTGGGGCCGCATTTTCAAGAATAGAGACTGATCAACGGGCGGTCAATGATTGTTCGCTTGTCCCGACGTGCCAATGATTGATTCCCAACTGCCCCGTTCGAAAATGGGTGAATCAACACTTTCTGTCAAACACAGTAAGTCACCACTCGAAGGGATTGAAGATCTGGAGAACCTTCCCACCGAGACCTCAGTAGAGTTGACACGTCTTCTCTTCAAGGCCAGCTCCTTCTCAACACGGAAAGCTCACCCCCCGAGCTGCCCATACGACCATCTTCCTCTTCATAGGTGAGTATGGCTGTGCGGCCTAGGTCAAACACAAGGAACGTCTTTCGACTGGCGTCTTGGAACGGTCATGGTGTTCGCGGCAGGAAACAGTTTCTATGTGAGCTCGACGTCGATGTTTGCCTCCTAAACGAGACAAACCTTTGAGTTGGATCAGGCCCTAAAGTTCGCAAACTATTTTTGCCACCGGACAGGCCACTAGAGTCGGGGAGGAGGCACAATGTTCCTTGTCCTCAGGGGCATCGGTCATTGTGATGTGCCAGTTTCGGGTCTGCAGCACCTGTTGGTGAGTGATGGCAAAATCCTCGTAACATGATCCTCTGGGAAGTAAATGAGAATGGTAGCTGTGTGATGGCAATTTGGATTTATACCGAGTCACAGTATGATATTGCATCAGGCCCGTTGGTTTTGTTTAAAGAGCTAACAGAAACTTAGATGAGAGGCAAGTGTTTCGACTTAAGGTCAACTGATATGAAAAACCACTTAGTTCCGCAATTTAAAAAGCACTGGTGCCGACCCAGCGCTGAGGACTGATGCTTAGCAGGCCAACTGACGATGTTCCTAAAAAGACGGCCAAGTCAGCACAACGAGTTGCCTACACCTACTCGAATACCTGACTGTGGTTTTCCGTTATGTTCCTCAGTTTATCGCCAAATGCCAGGTTATAATTCAAAAGGGGCAGTGCCAATAATGGGGGCCTTCAGCAACGGCGAATTATCTCCCAAGCTGAAGAGGCCTTCAGCCAAACCGATCCCAATACTTCTTGGTTCAACTTCCACAGAGACATCAAACCAAAATCTTTTTCATAGAAGACAATTTCCCGGATGGGATAATCTCCCATCATTAACAATAGTCTCTACTTTGAAAAGTCAAGACCTTCCATCACAACAAAAACCTGTTAGTGTAAGCACACCTCCCTTACAGTTTTAAGCAGGGCTGTATTATAATTGTCCCTCACCTTGTATTTTACTGAGGTAGAAGGGTAGTTGTTTCCTGTGCTTAGGTCAGTGGTAATCTCAGAAACAATGCTGTGGCTTGCAACATGATGTTAACTGAAACCGAAGTATGGGAGAGATAACCAGATAATAAATTGTTACAAGTAATCTTTGTAATTCAGCAGGTTTGTTATAAAAATGTCTCTTGACATTGAAAACACTTTCATGTCAGGTCACAAGTTCCTGCAGTCACACCCACGTTACCAAAGAATGCTCCTGTTTGATCAAAGCCTATCAGAGCTTGATGTGGTTTTCCTGACACTCGACTCCCTAATGTCAAAATTAAGTAGATCCAACTTCATCAGAGGTTAAATTATTTGACTTGATTTATTAACTAACTAGATGGCTTACTGATCCTGAAGGTTTATCACCGAATTAACTAAAGCCCTTGATTTATTACCTTGATAAAATATTTATGCAGGAAATCCCTCTCTTTCTTTGTTACCAAAATCGTTCACATGATAAATTCTACATGCTAGTAGGAACCTTGTCTGCACTGTTTAATTACTTGTAACAAAAGTCTCAGGACACTACTACAGTATTATTCAGTAGTCACAGAAGACCCTGTGCCTAGGGCTTTCAAAAATTATCAAGCTATCTTAATTAGGACCAGACTTATATGCATTTTAAAGCATCAGAACAAAGGAAATTTTGGGGAAAGCAAACTAAAGAAGTGTAAATTAAGGGATATTGGAAGAAAAACCAACATATTTATAACTTACTCATTAGAATCTGTAGGCTTACAAAATATAATTCAAATCCAAAGCAGTCATGCATGTCAACTGCCGTGTTCAATTGACATGGCATTACCCACATATGCCGATTTCTTGCCGACAGATTTTTCAAGTTTCCTGCATAGCCTATAGGCTGGATGACTATACCTTGTCAACTCTCCATTGTTACTTGCAAACTTTAACATAGTGCAACAAATCTTCATGGCTCAATTTTTATTTTGTGTTTGCTTGTATTTGGCTGTTATATTTAATATTGTACAAGTATATATTTAGTTAATATGTTTGTGTAATATTTTTCATTGTTATTTTATTATTATTTGTATGTATTATCAGTGTTTGCCTGTTATTGGCTTCTTGCTGTTGGTAAACACTTAAATAAATGAATTGAACTTCTTTTGTTGAACAATGGCCATCAACTAATGAAATGAAATTATTCAAGAGGAACATCTACATGTAATTGTACAGTACAAGAATCTGCTATGAAAACAAGCTTGAGTCACTATTGATTTAACAGTGTGTGTTGCTAAGCAACTCCATCCTCTGTTTGGAATTTTACATGTGTGTACATATTCTGTAAATATGATTAACAAAAAGATGATCATAGCTATTTCTACCAACAAAGTTTATGTTTTACTTGATTTGTCAGACCTGTGAAAGAACTGTGTATTGTTAATGTCTGTTTTAGGAAAATGACTGATTTTATTGGTAATGGTAATTTTAGCAGATCATGTAAAATATCAGTTATTTTGTTAGATCCTAACAAAGATGTGAATGAGTCTCAAGATGATAGTAAAACATAATGTGAAAGAAACAGTGTGTTACTACCAGATAGGATAACGATGGACATGGGGGTGAAGTAAAATCAGATGATTTCAACTTTCTTTTTAGATGAGGAAAGGAATCCATCACAAAGTGGAAAAAAGAGTAATGTGCCAAAGACAATGGCTGATGTGGTCATGATGGCAAGATCTATGATGGAAAGAAAGAAAAAGATGCCAGTAGCAGTATCAAAGGATTCCCCTGGTAGATTTGTAGGGCAGTTCTGTGAGTAACAATGATAATTATACTACTTCTTAAAGTTAATATGAATATGTGGATCATTAAAAATAATTTGCTATTAGACTTTGTCAAGACCAAACTATCTTTATTTTGACAACTTTCAGTTTTTTATTTTGAACAATATTACTACAGTTGTATGTAAACTAGAAACTGTTAATTGAATGAAATCATTTGGACAAGCTATTTGTCGACACACATCAAAGGAATGGTTCAGGTTATCTGGATACAGTTAACAGGTTATCTGATACAAGTAACATGTACAAAAATTATATTCTGTACAGAGGCCAATGACAATCAATACATTATACTATACATTTAAAATTTTAGTGAATATAAATAGTTAAAAAGTGTTGTTAGGTGGAAGTAGTCCCGCACCGTAGCCGCACGGTCTGAGGCATCATACTTCGGACTGGTGATACAGAATGCGCACTGGTTCGAGTCTTGGGGGAAAAAAAATTTCTCATGATATTTTCGACCAGTGTATGGGACTGGTGCTGACCCAGCATCGTGAGGAAATTGGGGAGCTACAATGGGTAGCATAATCCAGTCATGAAAACTAGCAATGGCTGGGGATTCGTCGTGCTGACCACATGTCATCCTATATCTGGTTGGATGATCGTTCACCTCTGCTTAGGTATGTGAACGTGAGGCCACCAGCCAGCTAGTCAGCTTTGGCTCTCAGAGGGCTGTTACACCATGGATTATTATTATATGGAAGTAACAATGACATTTAATAGTAAGTTCCTTTATCACAATTAAGAGTCCAGGTATTTTTTAAAATCTTTATTTCTTGTTAACATTTTCCTCACAAACACTGACCCTGGAAACATTAAGCTTGGACATTTTACATATCCTTATATGTGTGCTCATCTCTTTTGAGACAAGTCCAAGTTTTCATGGAAAGCCCCTATAGTGACAGATGGTATGTCATTTTTGTATTTTACAGCTCCTCACACTGCTGGGTTGTTAAAAATCGAGAGGATTGGTGTTATATCTGTGTTGGAAGACTGCACTGATCAACTAAGCATTTTGAGGAAAATAAATGCAACAAGAAATTTCCCAGCTGACATAAAATATAGGAGTCTGAAAGAATGGTACATGCACTCAGATGTCTATGTTTAGTTGTTGAGTAAAGAAACATTACTATTAGAAATACAGCCCAACCAAAAATCCTGCCCATTATTTCACAGCAAATGTCACAAATTATTGTGGGAAGAATTCATGATGCTTACTTTCCATCAAATACTCCAATCTGTATATGGCTGGACTAACAGGAATTATAATTACCACTTATTGCTACTAAACTGGTCTATTTCATCATATCCATTTCTCTGGGCAGTGGGAGTAAAAAAACTGCATTAGTAATGGGTAAAATGAGCAGGAACTCCATCATGCTTAAACCACACAATCTGTCTCATTACCAATCATATACTCTACAGTATTTGAAACAATTATTCCATTCAGAAAATGCAAATAGATTTCTGAGAGCCAAGGTAGTAGCTCAAAATGTGCTCTGAAGAGACTGCCAATTATTTCTACCCAAGCATCAGTTGTACTGATTGCCTCACTGCTGCATAATGTCATCATAAATTGCAAAAAAGTGGTTGTGACTATATGTTTATATGAACTTCTTGGTTTGATTTCAGGAGTAGAACATGATTTTATATTTATTGTATATAATTTAGCATCATCACGTATGTATAAGATTGCCATAAGACACAATTTAATTGTTTCTGTGTTTTATTTTAACTCAAGTGCCTGGGTTGTAGTTATATACCCACATCCATTCTGAGAGACCAGAGTGTATGTTTGTTAATTAGCCATCTCGGACTTACGGCCATGAAAACCTCAAATCCTAATTAGAAGTGTATCAGTCATGATAATGTGTAAACATCAGTCCACATGTATCTTATACAGCAGAATCTAACACAAAATACATGTACTGGCATATATGTTTATTTTTAGATATAATAATTGTGTAACATAACTAAAATGATTTTGATAAATCTGATATAAAAGAGTTTAACAATAAAATTATATTTTTTACTAGACTCATACTCAGGGAAGGTTTGTTGAATAAGCGGAAAATAAATTATATAAATACTGAAATAAATTCAACAAAACTGCAAGTCCTTAAAATAACTGAAATTCTCACAGTTCTTAAATCCATTTAGATTCAAGGGAATCTCAATTCAATGGCTAGTTTTCTGCTGCAGAGTTGACATACTTCTACTGTACATTCAAAGCATAAAAAATGTCTGCATGCATGACACATGTGTGTTTTTCTTTGTGTCCCTTTTGTAGCATGTTTTCCTTTCCTGAAGTTTTCCCTCTGTTTGATGTCCTTCATTTGCACCCAAAATTCATTGAAGTTCATGTGCAATTCAGCAATTCTGCACTCTGATCTCCATGTGAATTTAAATCAGCTGTAAAGGATTCTAAAGGACTTACATGATGTACTTGGGAAGTTTATAGTTACTTAGTCCATCAAGAAGGCCATTACAGTGGACTTTCACCTGGCCAGTTCAGTTCAGTTCTAATGTACACACCTTTCATTTTAATATTATGCTACTACTTATGTACAGGTCTGACATGGGACATCTTCCTTTTAGGTTTCTTAATCATAACTCTATTTGTATTTCTTGTTTCCTCCATAAGTGCTGAATGCTTCACTAATCCCACCCCATCATTCTTAATATGATTATCTTAAAATGGAAGAACCATACAAATTATGAAGCTCTTCATTCTCTTTCTTTGATCCAGAAAGTCTTGTCAGCATTTTGTATTCAAACATTCTTGTCTGTGTTCTTCCCTTAGAACTGTCATGGCCATATAAAACAACACTTAAAGTTATCTTCTTTTTGTTTCAATCTTTACATTTTTACATAGGTTATGGGAAGATGATCCTGAACTGAATGGTAGCATTTCTTGAAATGAATCTACTCTTAATTTCACCACGAATATAATTTTGATTTGCTGTTGTTGGTGTAATTCCCAAGCACTGGAATTCTTTCCATGTGGTTTACTATCAATTCTTATATTATTATTATGTCTTGTACTCTAATGAAGAGGTATTCTTTTCACCCAGTAAGACGATCTCATGTGAGAGTATATTTGCCGGTTTTGGGAGACTATATATGGTGAGAAAATATAACAGCTTTGTATTGAAGGTTAAAAATAAAGAAGTCACTGGAAAATGTAAAGAAAGCAATCAACAAAATTGGATAAATCATTTGAAAGACTAGAAAGAGATCACCTTCCATTTTATAGGTTATGCAGCATCATCCAGTAGGGTGATATGTGAATTATAAAGCATGTGGAAAAAAGCAGTCATAGTTTTGTCTTCAAATACAGTTCCAGCATTTTATATGGGAACTGAGAAAGATAAAAAAAATCAACCTGTCTTCGGGCATGACTTAAATTGAGAACTTACCAAATGCAGAGGCATGCCCCACTAGAATGTAATGTTGAGTTTAAATGTTCTTAGGTATGGGATCTTATTAGTGAAAAGATGAACCTACTAAAACAATTGGTGAAAAATGTTTAGATGAGGAACTGTGTTGAAATGTCACCGTCATGTACTTTTTTGCAGGATAAGACTTGAAGAGGTTCTGCATATAGTCATGGATGAGCTAACATTTCAGAATTCCTTTAAGACTCTAGTGGAAATATCAAAGTTTGAAGAACAGAAACAAAGTGAAGAGGCAGAACTTAGAAGTATAGAAAAGAAAAATGTGAAGAAAATTAATAATCTTCACATGATGTTGAAAACAGAGTTTAAGAAAGGCATGGATGAATTAAATGAGAGACATGACACTGTGGCAAGGCTGAAAGTATGGATTGTCTGTGTAACATTTCTAGTACACCTAAGATTATCAGGTTAAATGGTGGAACTGATATTTAGCATCAGTCTGCTAGAAAACTGGTCTTTTTTAACTCTTTCATGTGTGCCATTTCTGTATTAAGTAGTGTGGCATCAAAACAGAAACAGACTCCAATTAGAAACAACAATGTATTTGTCTTAAATTATAAAATCCACTTGGAAATCAGAATCAAGCATGTAGTTATAAGTCAACATGGAGAAAATCTTAGACAAACAACAGAAATCATATATTCAAGGTTGTTGTAAACACAATTTCTGATGTATATATGGAAGAGAACCTCCAAGTGCCAAATTATGAATTCATGATCTTCAGAAATCAGTGATATTCCTAGTGACTTTTGTAACACACTTCGTATTTTCTTAAATTGAGTACATCAATGACAAATCTTTTCCTGAATTTAAGTTGTTCTTAATTTCTTTTCCAGTTTCCAAAGGCTTTACTTTCAGTCTCTCCTAATTTTCTTGAACATTCCTAATAGCATATTCCAAAGCAAAGCTGAAAGGCAATGATGGTGAACTGTTTTCTTGTCCCAGACCATTCTGAATAGGATATTAGTCACTGACAAAAAGCAATAAAATACTGATCTTGTGTCACTCCCAAGATGTTGGTATTACTGATGGTAGGAAATTAAAAAGGACATGTATGTGGGTTGGTCCCTAGTTGCATGATCACATCAGGTTAAATGAAATATAAGAAACTTGTTAGTTGGGTAAAAAGTTATTGGTGGGGAATGATGGATGGATATGATACCATAAACAAACTGATCTTACAGTATAAAATAAGAAAAAAATGATAATGTGACTTTTTCAATGACTTATCACTCCTTTCATAGGATCAAATTCAAGAGACACTATTCATGAATGATCTGAAATTCAAATATGTATCTAAATGGGAGGCAGCACGTATAGAACAGAACTGTGAACGGCTGTCTCTTTCTGAAAAAATACTAGAAGACCAGCTAACAGACCTCAAGGACAACATAGACATGGAGATGAGGTGCCATGTTGAAATTGAAATGTACATGAAGCACGCCACTACGGTAAGTAACTCTTGTGTACTGGCACATTTGAAAACTATTAGAAAATCGTAATATTCAAAAATTTCTTTGAAATTATTGTTCACATGTCAGAACAAGAAACACAGGGCTGTAGTTCGCATTATACCTGAAAAGTTCAAACATTATTCACTGTGAAATATGTATACAAGTGGAAAGGTTTATCCTTTACTCCAATTTGTAATACTCGTACTGTATTCCCAAATTCAGTCTTTGCAATGTTGCATACATCACTGTTATAGATGTTTATTACAGACACAGCCTGTTGTTCCAAAACTAACCACACTATGGATACACTGTAACACTGCACAGTAATACATTAATTTTCCTTGTCATATCAAAGAAATGCTTCACCTAATGCACCAGTGATATTTTTCTTTAAATCTGATGAATTCTGATTTAAATATCTTATAACGTAAGAAGTATATTAGATTAATTTAAAACAAATTTAAATTCACTTGTCAATTTTTAGTGCAGCCTCCCAATTTTTAATTTCATCAAAATCCATTCAGTTATCATGAAAAAAAAAGAGAAGTATGCCAATGCTCCTCATACATGTTCATTCCATGCATCATCTTTGAATTAAAAACATGAACACATAGAAGGGTGACAAGATAAAGTATGTATCTGGTCTGACTGACAGTCAGGCCACTTAACTACAACCCAGAAGACAGCCATCTTTGGACTCACCGCAATGGAGAACTCGTATCCTGCATGGTGCAGAAATCAAAACTGTATATCCTAAGTACACCTAGTGAGAACACTGCAAATAATATGAAGGAATTCAACAGTATTCATGAAAAAGCCACTGTGTGTCTGACTAAAGGAATGTGTGGTGGGCATTCACCTACATTTCAGAGGTACTTATTGTCTCCACCATCAGGATGAAGAGAAAACTTCTACCAGACTACATGGTGCAACAACCCATAAGACAGCCATCTTATGGTAATTTTTTGTTTGAAGTTCCCTCTAATTTAGAACTATTTTTATGTTTGACCTCAACATTTTTTCATTATTAGTGGTAGTATAATGAAGTGGTATTTCTAAATAACTTGAACCTATGGCTTTGGCACCTCCTTATTCCAATGCTACAATTAAGACCTAAGATATAGCAAATATTACAACCATGTTGTGCTCGCCCCTCTACCCCCAACAGCACTTCTAATTCTGAATTTCTGCTACAAAAACACTAAAAGGCACGTTGCATTTTCACTCAGTTCTACAGAATGTGCAACCTCATCGCATAAACTGTAAGATTTGTCTGAAAAATGCATGTTTGTGTGTCATTTTGACATGTAATGATGTTTACATTCACAGAATTTAGAAAAAGAAATTAAAAACTGGATGGAGAAGTATGGCAGTGAACTGGAAGAAAGAGCAGCTGACTGCCAAAAGCTGCAGGCAAAACGAGCAGTCACATGCAAAGAACTCGAAGATCTGCTCTCATTGGTATGTTTTAAAATTACTATTGATTCAGGTTGAAAGTAAAAAATGGGAAAAAATCTGTTTAAATTTTACAAAGGTACAAACAATTAAAGGCACCTGATGACTGAAGCTAGAGCAGTGAATGTCACAGTGAAGTAATGATAGTGCAGCATTACCAGCTAACTCAGTTCAGGTATGCTGTATTACCTTAAACTTAAAAGAAATAAAAAGGTAAAGATTATCAAACTGCCAACAGACCTGTTAACTTTAGCAAGAGTATCACTGGTGAGTTAAACAACTTATTTATTTTTTTAAATTTACTTTACTTTAATACTATCTTATCACCTGTCTCCTAATCTGTGCCAGTTAAATAGCTGAGCATCCAGTTGTAGTCTGGTAGAAATTTACCATTGTTTCAGAGGTGCAAAGGGTTTTTATTACTTTCTTACATACAGATAATAATATTCTGTCATCAATAGGATTATGGGTGTCCTGGTGGTAGTTCGGGAGAGTCTTAAGGTACTGAGTTCACTGGGTTGAACGAGAAGGGTAGATGCATACAATAAAGAAGCTGGGCAAGCTAGGCAATAGACAGTGGGATGTATTGCTATTGTTATGTCAATTTGAAGATGATTCATTGCAGCAGTGGTCCATTCTGAGAATTCTTACAAGCTGGATAATGCTGATCTAAATAAGCCACTGTTGCACTTTTCTTTTGGTGATGTTTTTGATAGAAGCTGAGGCATCTTAATTAATTTATGATTTGGGTTATAAATTTGGATGGCATCAATTTAATGCAAATCATTCCTGTAATCTACTTACTCACTATACAGTGCAGGGCATTCTTTGAAAAGTCAACTGTATACTGGGCTTGTCAAACAATAGCCCACTTTTTTATG
The DNA here is from genome assembly GCF_000696155.1 of Zootermopsis nevadensis. The sequence continues at coordinate 9,849 of NW_019060559.1, read as the reverse complement.
GAACCCAAAAGTTCATCACCGTGTTCACAAAAGCCCACCACCAGACTCTATCCTGAGCAAGCTGCATTCAGTTCGCTCCATCATTTCTAGTCTGCCTAAGGTCAACCTTAACGCCATCCTCCCAACTACGCCTAGGTCTTCCCAGCGGTCTCCTCCCTTCATGTCTCCCAATGAATACTTTGTAAACACCCCTCCCCTCCCCCATCATGCCACATGTCCCAGCCACCTCATCCTCCTCGATTTAATCGCCCTAACGATATCAGGTGAGGATTACAGGCTGTGTAACTCATATTTTACAATTCTCTCCATGATCCATCTCCCTCCCTTTTAGGTCAAAATGTCTTCCTCAACACTGTTCTTAAAAACCCTCAATCTATGTTCCTCCCTCAATGTGAGACACCAAGTTTCTCACCCATACAGCACAATTGGCAAAACTATACTTTTGTATATTTTAATCTTTAGTTTATTTTATATGAGATGGGAGTACAAAAGATTTTGGACTGAATGATAGCAAGCATTACCCAAATGTAATATTATCTTGATTTCATAACATTTTTGAACAATTCATTAACTATCTTTATATTCTGGTTCTATCCTGAATCCTGGTACTGAGACATGATCATATACTTTGTCTTTTCTGCATTTCTTTCTAGACCAACATTCCTACTAGCATTTAAGAATGTTTCTGTGTTTGTTTTATAGTATTTATATTATTGCCCAACAGATTAATACCATCAGCATAGAACAAAAGCTTATGTGTTCCATTCAATTCCAAACTGCCATGACTTTTTTTGGACTTTCCTGATGGCATATTTTAGGAAAATTTGAAAAGCAGCAGCAATAGAGCATCTCCCTGTTTTAGGCCATTCTGATCAAGAAATGTATCAGACAAATGTTTACCTACACAAATTTTGCTATAGGTTTCACTTAAACACATTTTAATCAGTCTGACTAGCTTCTTAGGTACACCATTTTCAAGCATAATATTGTAAACAGCTTCTCTTTTAACTAATTCATAGGCTTTCTTGAAGTCCACAAGTATTAATTTGAAACTGAGGTAAACTAATTACAAATATGCTTCATATAAATTTAGGTAATAATAATTAGTCAATCAGTACACTGCAAAAACACGGATTTTCTTCAAAAGTCAGGTGCCGAGTGTCTTCTTCAAAACAAATCACTGAATACAAGAAAGATTCAGTCTTTCCGATTTTAAAACAAAATGGAAAAGTCTATCCTCAAAACCATGTTGCATGTCTGGTTGGCAGTTGAATTTATTCTGTGAAAAACAAAGAAACACAAAGCATTTGAGGTGAAAAACACAAAAGTATGGCAGTGTATTTAGACTAAGACTGGAAATATGGAAGACCTAAATACAATGTGGGGTGTGTGTGCTGATTTTTGCTTCAGCCTGTACCACACCAAACTGCATTTCTGAGGATTGTTTGAGACTACACTGGACATAGCATAACAGAAATGTAGATAAAATAATAAAATTCCCATTATTTATTGCTTTCTGCAATACTAATATCCAGATGAGATAACCAGGAAAGTGGATGTGGATTTAGTGAAAGGGATGATGAAATAACAGAGGCTTTTATGTATCATCCTTAGATATTTGTCCAGTTTTGTAGTTTTGTGGGGCAATAAAAATAGAATGACTGCTTGAAGATAACTATAAATGATTCAGGATTCTTGCAACCTTCATGGGGATTTTAGTTAACAAGCTCACATCTTGAAGTTCAATTACAAATAAATTTTTAGCAATGTAAGAAGCAATTCAGACTTACAAGTTTCTGTACATAATTTTTAATAATAATATGTATAATGAAATATTGGGACAATATAGTTCCATTCATGTACTGCAAATACATACCCCAAGAAATACATTTCCCTTTCAGGAGATAAAGGTTAACTTTCCAGTTGCACAAAAGAAAGCATGGTAACATTAAATATGTAAACTTGATTGGCATCTGTTGAACGTAAAGTGTACTAGAAGGAATGACCTACACGATGAACTTGAAATTTCAAAGCTAGAAATTGGTAATGGTTTTTATGTACATTTTGAATGTGGTGGTTTTGTTATTACTTCATATGGCACATCAGACTGACACATACCAGTGTAATATAACATCAGTATGACTCACAAATGTGATATTCAGGTAAACACATGACCAAATAAGGCATTCATTCTGCAATAAATATTCACCGATTTGTCATCTTCAGCTGCACTAACAGCAAGCATCTTCAGCTTAATACACTTGGAACAGTGACACCACGTGTATCTGTGTTCATACACATGCTCAGATTGCAGGTCAACACAAAAGAAAAACTAAATATGTGGCTTGAAACAGTTGTTTTCACTGGATTTGCCATATTTCTTAGAAACACCAGACACCACAATTTTCATGTGTTACTTTCCAGTATCAACAGCATCAAAATGAAATAGATGCATACCTGGCACACAAAGAAAAAGAGGCAGCTAAAGCTGCACACGAGGCCCACCTCTACTGCATGGCGACTGTCATTCAAGCTTGGTGGCGTGGTACTATGGTTCGGCGAGGACTTGGGCCTTACAAAAAGAGTAAGAAGGGCAAAGACAGAAAGGGAAAGGCTAAAGGTAGAAAAGAAGGGATAAAGAAGAAGATATAACAAGTAAAACAGACAAGTATTTTGTACATTATATGTACACTTAGCAATCTGAAATATTACGTTCTGGTGTAATTTATGCGGTTTTATAAATACACAGTATGAAAAATATTATTTAAATATGTATTTTGTTTCTGTACTCATGTACATAAACTACTAATCAAAACAAATTTCTGATGAGTAATGTGCATTCAGATTATGTTCTTAATCCTTAAAAGAAATGTTTCTTATTATGTGTGAATTCCTGGCTGTACTTGTTCTGTACTTACTTTTTTATAGATATAATTTAAACTGAAATATATTCAATAGTTTGTATCATAAACTTTAAGTGTTGAAATTCCTTTTGTAGTTTATTCTGTGAGTGGCTGAAGTAACATTTTGGGGCATTTTAAGACACAATTCAAGGCACTGCATTAAAACACATTGGTAATTTTTACTGAAATAAAAACATTAAACTATTTCATGAACAAAATACGAATCAATAGTTTATCACACAGGCTCTGACTTCTTATTAAGAAATACAAGCCACCATACACAGTCATACAGTAGTACCTGTAATGCAGGTCAAACCTGGCCCACTGATGATAAAAACTGGGATTATTAACAAAGACTCTTGATCTAATGTGTGAATAACATTATGAGTTCTTCTTTGAACAGTTGAATGAAGAAGCAAACAGATGTGCATGTTTCCAACAAGGCAGGGAACCAACAAAAACTGCAGAAAATTTAATAAAGACTTCACTGACTGTGTTTGATGAATTCCAATCAAGCAATTTTATCGGTGTCGTAAACACGATGAACAAATTTAATTTTGTAGGGATGAAATTTTGTGGTCTTCATGAAGAATACGGCGAATACTCCTGCCCGATAGGTGTAATGCAGCTGATTGACGCCTAACAGAGCGAGTTGGACTCAGCTGTACTGCTTCCCTAACCCTCGCAATGTTCTCTGGTGTGAGGACTGTTCATGCACTACCAGCAAAACGATCACAAACACTGCGGGTGTTACTGAAGTTTTCCACCACCTCAAAATAATGTTACGGGTAGGAATTCTTCCATGCCGTACAACATTAAATGCACGCCTAAATCTTCTCTGGACCAGGATTACCGATTTGCTTTCAATAAATGCTGTTACCGCGAATACGCGTACTGCCACCGACCAGTTAGCCATACTGTCTTTCACTAACAGATCAATTTTGCGTGTGCAAATTATGTGGGAAAGTGTGTAAAAGATACCATATAACAGAATGTGATGAACTAGAAAAAAACAGTGACGGAATACAGCAAAGACTGATTCTTATTAACATTTTCACATTCGTGCGTATAAGAAACTGCATGCCTTGACAAATTTAATATTGTCACTGTCACTTTTTACATGCTCCTTTTTCACTACTTGTTAAGTGTCCACTTATTACAGAACTATACGTTTTGGTCAGAAGTGGTTACCATCAGGTTCATGTATTATTGTATGATAACCACTGCAATTTCTCAATGCAAACCCATGACACCATATACCAGAGATCATTTAAACTGTAAGATTTGAGGTTTCCACAGCAGTGAGTATGAAGTTTTCTGTCTTCTGGGTTGTTGTGCAGTATAGTTTGATGGATGTTAACCAACATTTCAGAGGTCATACTGCCTCTGTCATTAGGGCGATCAACCAGACTACACAGCGCAACAACCCAGAAGACAGAAATCTTCATCATATAAACTATTTCTGCTAACCTCTATCAATGTTCACATGAAATCCTGTTCATGAGACTTCAGTAACTACTTATCATATAAGCAAGTTATGTTGTGCACATGCCTGACCCCCTTATTCCTTTGTGGAAAACATTAGTCTTTACCACAAACACATCTTTCTTCCATTTATAATACAGTGGAACCTGGATATAACATGGATTTTGGGGGACAGGTTCAGTATCTGCATTATATGTGAAATTGACATTTATCTAATTTTGGAATCCCTGATATTATGTATATTTATCCAGTGACTAAAATACATTAAATTTAAGGTAGATTTCAAACTTATGTTTCACCAATGCTACTAGTACAGACCATTAGCACCAGAACAATGCAACTCTTCATGTCTCTACCAAAAGCAGTGTTCACTAAATTTTGCCCTTCAAACAAAAGAACCCCAAGGTTAGAGAAACCAGAAACAACCTATCATAGCGAACTATGAACTTTACCCTCTGTACCCGCACACCACAGCAAAAATGTTGTAATAGTCTTATAATGTAACCAAAACACTTCACAGAAATTTAAATGATGTAAAATACATGTAATCATATAGAGGGACATGATCACAGCTGTGGTATATCTGAGTTCGCTGTATAACAAGGAGCTGTATGTCGAGGTTCCACTGCATAATTATTAATCTATTTGCTTTGTTTTTACTATTTCATAACTTCCAGTGATGTAAGCATTACCGGGAAAGTTTAAATCAAATTAGAACAAGCACAATATTTTTCTGTCTGCTAGTAGTACAGCAAGCCATTTCCAAGGCTGTGTATGTCACATGGACTTAATTAACTCTTGCTGCACAATATAGTTATCGCATTCCACACAACCATCTATGAATGATCAAGTGAACTATTAATGCTGCATTCTGTGAGTGGTCATATTAACTATTTGATGTATGAGTCAGAAAAGATTGATGTCATCCCCCAAGCTGCCAACTATCGGTGATCATACAAATTATTCTACCACTGGCTTCACCACCCGACATAAAGTGCTGAATTATGTTGCCATAATAATATCAACAGAAAGTTTGTTGAATGAAGTGAATTACTAAACTGTCTAACCAACTATGGAAGGTTACTTTTATTATGAATTGGTAATCTCTAACGAGATAATGTAGGACAGGACAGTGTATGGCATAAACATAATCTCTGCAACTTTTGTATACTCTGCAACACTACAAATGTTTACTACTTGAAAACACCTTCCATTTTGTAAAAAGTCTGTTGCATAACCACTAACTGTTTCGTAAATATTTCATTACCTACTATTATTAAGTTGGCCTAATTTAGGCACAAATATACGTAAACTGGGAGTGTCCGAAATGTCATGTATTAATCCTCTTTATTATCAGTTTGTGCATCCACAGACCACCAATGCCAGTCCTTGCCAGAGCTACGAGGCCAAATAAATGCGGCTGCTCTAGTCTATGAAACAGTTCTACAGAAATTGTACAGATTCTAAACATCTGTCACTGTAACTGCTCTGTGGGATTGTAATGAACTTAATTGTTTTGAAACGCCTGATAAAAAAAAACATAGTGTCCTTTACAGGGATTCCACATGATAAAAGGTGAAATCATCAAACCCACTAGTCACAACAACAGCAACTGCAACAGATATGGAACCGGGTTGGGTGCCACAAAACCACAAAAATTAAAGCGATACAAATACTTTACATTCAACGACATAATAAAATAGAATATTCTATAAAATATGGGAGCCAGGGTAGCTCAGGAATAGAGACTAGATGATTGGGGTTCAATGCTCAGCAGAGGCACAGGAATTCTATTTCAGCCTCTGCATCCAGACCAGCTTTGAGGTCCACCCAGCCTCCTATCCAATGAGTGTCAGGGGTCCTTTTCCTGGAAGTAAAGTGTGGCTGGGGTGTGATGCTGACCACTCACCCCCATCTAGAACCACAGTCAGGAATGAGTAAGAGCCCAATGGCATGTAGTGGGACAGCTTTATTTTATCCTACACTGATATCTTACCCTTTCATCAGACATCCTGAATATCCTTGTAAGGACCAGGAGGAGAAGGCAAGTCCAGGCATCACGGTGAGCCTCAGATTGGAGGCACAGAAAGTACTCTGATGCTTCGCGACATACCGCAATAAGGCGCTGCTGGATGGTCGGCCACGCGTCCTGCCTCGTTTCATCACCGTACATTTTGAACAGTATCCGAAGTCTCCTGCTTCAAAAGGTTTGGTTTCGCATTACCTCTGAAACCTGCTGACACAAGAAATGTTCAACTTTGGCTGCAGGCAGTCTGCTCTCCCACTTTCCACCTATTGTCTGTCCTATATAAGGATTCCAAACATTCCCAGGCAACACATACCGACCCTGAAGATAGCACCTGCAATTACCTGGGAAGATGAAATATAAACCATTCACTCCGTAAGAGTTTAGATAAATGATTAAATTGACAGCCTTCAATCAATTAATTTCATTAATCTGTTGAGAATGAGAAAAATATCTCAGTAAAATGTTTTAATATAGAGGTTTAATTTAAAACTTCTAAATACAGAATGTTTCTAAAATGTAACAGCTGATAACAAAGGAACTGTTTTAAATCTAAATATAGCATTTTAATATAATTTGCTGACCTGCTTTCCAGAGTAGGTTCCGTTGTTCAAGATTTGAATTGAAGACCTTAGCAAAGCGATGTGACTGGAGAAGACAATCAGTAAGGAGTAGGAGATGTTTAGAGCTCAGGTTCAGGTCCCTCTGCTGCTCTGACGAGCCAGCTTCTACATGCAGCAGGTCTGCCTGTGCAGTTAACGAATACCATCCAATTCAAACATTCAAACTGTTTCAGTTTCTTCTTTTGTGATTTTTTGGTCTCACTGTAGCTTTAATGACAGATAAGTACCACTGTGAGAAA
>NW_019060558.1:537388-561254 GCF_000696155.1 Zootermopsis nevadensis | reverse complement strand
CCCTAAAAAAAAGAGGAACTGGCTAACCAGCCTTGCAGCAATAATCCCCAATATTCAGAGAATTTGCATCATACCCAAGAGGGCAAAACCAACTAATTCAATATCATTCTGATACCTTAAACTGCAGCTTGGTTTCAGTGGTGTCCCTTTAAAGGCCATGATGATTTGATGGTAATAATTCTCCATCAGCTGGAGCTAATAATGACTGCCATTTCAAAAGGGTAATGTAAAAATATGTGAAGTGAGAACAAAACAAATTACGTGGTTACATAAAATTAAAGAAATAAATGTATTTAGAGGATCATGTAATAATGATAGGACACAAAGTTCAGTTCTTTAAATGGCTCTATGAGTTATCTCCTGCGCAAGGATCAAACTTCTACACATAAACTGTGAACATATTTCAGCTACAGCTACTTCGTCCATAAACTAAAATTTATTTTATGTGTTCTTTACATACCCAACCCAAGTAATTAGAAATATTAATAGTAATATTATCGCATAAATGAACACTAGATTCATTCAAGCAAACCAAGACCTCCAATGGCGGGATTTTGTGATGATCAATAACTACAAAGGTAAGGCTGAAAAGGGCAACCATAAAAAGTACAGATATTCATTACTTTACAGAAATTACTTCAGTAGCATCAACTTGGGAATATATGTTTTAAAAAATAATAAACTGCAAGGAAAATTAGCAGTGAAAATGTCAAAATTTCAGTCAAAGAGAGCCCAGGGCATAATAAAATTTTGCAGACTTAAAAAATGGCATCACAAAGAGTACTAAATATATATATATATAATACCATGAAGTCTATGGAATGAAAAGCAGAATCATCTAAAGTACAGACTAAGGGAAAAACTGTAAGTATCAAAATACTGTAGATTTGTACAGTGACATATGATCTAAAAGAATATGAACTTAAAAAATACTTGGTAAAAAAATTAAAATTGGAATTTATTTGGAGATTCCAATAGTAATCTGCACAGAAGTAAAATTGACTTTACAAGGTTACTTACTTAACATTCATGCAAATGACTGATCTAGAGAACCTGAAATATATATATTGCTGAACACTACTACTGAGAAATTCATTCTTAATATATCTCCAGTCGCTGATTTATTCTAAATGCATCAAAGCAGACTTCTCCAAGATGCTGGTATGTACCTATGAGTCTACATGGCATCATCATCATCATCATCATGCCATGAGAAACTCAAATCTCATTGTGAACACGACTATGAATAATGCTGAAAGGGATGAGAGGGGAGACATTTCCTTTGAGGACATTCCAAGAACTGTACGGTCAAGTTTATTAAGTACTGCATCAGTAAACCACTGAAGAAGCATTATGAAGTATGACTTCTACAAACTCAATAGAATAATGTAGACTGTTCTGAAATGGAACTGTGGAACTCCAAGAAAGATATTCCCACAAAGAAAACATAATAATTTTAATGGTTTTCATGCCAACATAATATATCTTAAAGAGGTCATCAGAAGGCGTGGGGTGCCATATACAGCATGTGCAGTTGGTAAAGCATAATTAAACAAAACAATAAACAGGAAGACACTGCTGCAAACTATTGCACACTTCATGCCATCTCAAAAGTCCTGAAACTGGGATGTGGGATGAAGTTAAAAGAATTGTGGAATTGGCTATACTGGCTGAAAATGTATGAAATGTGCTCTTTGAAAGCAAGTCAATACCATAAAAGTAGTTTTAATTTTTCTATCACATTGCTGCGTAATGAATACTATATTGACACAGATATACAATGTGCCGTTATTTAGTAAAAACAAAACAGAATTACACAAAATATTAAAATCAGCAGACATTTACTAAAATCCTGGAAAAGTATGTGTAAATGAACATATGACAGACTGTGGACTGAGGAACTGCAGAAAACAGATTGCTTCATCCTTACAGAGGAAAAGCATGTTTGCCAGAGCAAACAAAATTAACAGCCTTCTGCATCTCAACATCACAAATGGTGCTCTAAACTCACTGAGAGATGAAGTTCATAACAATTAGCCAACATGACATATGAAACCTGCAGACCAGTTGATTTTGGCATTGGTTATACTGCATATGTGACATATCAAGCACTATTAATCAAATAGTGCTTACATTATATTTTAAAATATTGTGTAGGATTTGAGGTTTTCACAGCAGTGAGTCCGATGATGGCTTTCTTTTAGGTTGTAGCAGCATGCAGTCTGGCCAAAGTTTACCAATGTTTCGGAGGTCCTTGCTGTCTCCATCATCAGGGCTCATCACCCTTTACACTGGTAAACTTCTGCCAGACTATATGCCGCTACAACTAAATCATCTCACTTTTTTCCCAATCATACACAAATTATTGCCTAACAAAGATCAAACACCTTGTCTTGAATTTAGTGAATTCAATTTACACCTTCATTCAATGTTTCTTTAGATTTATGTTATGGTCATTCAGCTGTTAATACCTACTTTCTTTCTTATTTTAAGCTGGAAGTATCAAGGTGAAAGCCTTCAAGCTGTTACTTTATTTACTTATTGTCACTTTTAAGCCACATAATTAATGTGACAGTGAGACCACATGCCAATATCTGGAATATACGAACAAAATATGATACTGATTACCTTACTCGGAGGCAACGAAAAGTGAATGTTGGTCCTTCACTTTGAATTTATGCAGAATATGTTGAGATTAAAAAAACGTTTTAAAGAATTAGTAAAGTACACTTTACCGTACATTAATTTAAATTCTGGGATTCTTGTTTATCATAATGCACAAGAATCATGAATAATACAGTTTTCTAAACAACTGTAGCATTAGTTACTAATGTTAACTACCATAAGAGAAGTTATTTTCATTCATGAAAAGTCAGTGTATCAACTATACAATCTAATTATAAAAGAAAAATGAATTACTTCATAATTTCATCAGTATAAAGTTAACACATTATTATTAAAAAATGCTTTAGATGGGACATATCATCTGTTAACTTGTTTTATACTCATACGAAACATTTATTCATTGTGACCAAAATAATCTTGTAATGTCAGCTCAGCAAACGAACGTTATACATTCATCCACATACATGTCACCATAAAAGGCTCGGCACTTATTTGTAACTTATTTTCTTGTACAAATAGAATTATCATAAAACAGTAAGAAATGTTACATGAATGGATATGCTGCTCTGTACAAACGCACATCTTGAAAAAAATATGCTTTGTACTAACTACATAATTCCCCAGGACATAACAGTCTAGATATATTACAATGGCATGCATTCCAGCATAAATATAACTTCTGTTAACTGTGTTTTATATCAATCAAAATATCTAAAAAAACATCTAAAAAGCAATAAAAAATGCATATGCAAGTAAATACATTCTTTGTACTGTATATAATACCCCAACTGCATGAGTCTAAAATATTATAAATGCTATTTGTTCAAGCCTGGCACTGAAAACTTTAAGAGTATCACTGTTCACACAATCTACTACTTAACACATTCAAAAACACAGTGTAATTTTCCATATTAAAAAGTAAGTTAATTTCTTACAAATTTTAACAGAACTGCAAACAGCATATTTCTAAATAAAATCTAAAATCAGCACTACATATTATGTATCACGTATTCAGTCCAAATTATTAATCTGGATGTCGATATTAATCTTCTGGATAATGCCACATTGACTTGCGGCCTCACAACCCTGAAGACCAATATCAGCATGAACCATACGAACCTCTAATTTCTTATTAATCTTGATAAGTGGCCATTGGCCAAATGAACAAAACGTGCTTTGTACCATTAAAACAGTCCATAAAACAACAAAATCATCTCTTTGCAGCTTCAGTTGTACAGATATGCTAGAGCAGATGCAATGCTCACCTGATCTACTTCAATGCCTGAATCACAGAACTGCGTGCCAGACTTCAGAGAGGAAGAGACACTTTCATTCCTACAGTCTCCAATTGGGTTACGTCCATGTCTCTCCTCCTTCTTATCCAACAAGTACTGTATGAAGAAAAGTCAAATACGAATTATAGCAAAATAACCAAATTTTGACACCTGTAGTTTTCTTCATCACTCTGTAGACAAATCTGGGTAAAGCACCACACATGGACAAATAAACTTCAATCTCAATACAATATTCATAACTTCCATAATAACAGTAGCAAAATCAACTACAAAAGTACCACACACACACTCTTACTCAACTTCGTACCATCAGTTCCCCACATCAGCCCCAATTCCATAGTTTTTCCTTTCTGACTGCTTGGCACCAAGAACCTTAACATTTATTTTTACAAAAAACTTTAATTGTATTGTATTTCCTTAAACCCCTATTTTGTTTCGTGCTGGTGTAGTAAAAATGCAGGAACACAGTGTCATTATTTCTAGGATTGCATCCCTTGTGTTATAGGGAGATTTTATCACCCATCACTTCTGTCAGAACAAAATTTGTACTGCCATAATTTATTTCAAAATAGAGTGAAAAGTATAAACTAAATCTATAAAAAATTAACATAATCAGGGAAAACAAAAAATGGATGGAATTTTCCAAACTGAGAGAGCTGATACTATGAAACCAGTCCTTGGTATGCTAAATTTATTGTACCGGGTGCAGTATATATATTGTGGTTTGGTTGATGTCATTAGTGAGTGTGTCAGCTGGAGCAAGTGTGTGTGTCCTGAACTAAAAAACAATGATCACTTACCTGATATTCCTAGCTTCTGTTCTTAATACACGACTGAAAATGAATTACATTTTGGTTTTCTGGTTCTTGCTCTTCTGGTTGCATTCCAAATGCTTCAGAAGAACAGCCCAGAAGACCATAATCTGAATTCACTGCCATGAAATCCTCAAGTTTTGTATGTGAAATATTATATTACTAAAAACAGCAATAACACTGACATGTTATAGTCACATATCCAGCCAATGTATTTTACCCATCATGTTAAAATACTGTAAATATGGAAGTCTCCACATACACGAAAGTCATAGAATTACAACTTAAAACTTACCTCTTCATCAGCTGAAGCATTTGAGCGAGGTTTCCCTAATATGTGATCACGAGTATCAACTGGTGGCCAATATTCGTGGTCTTTTTCCTTCTCCTGTAGAAACATTAACATAATTGATACCAAGTGAGATTTCATGTTCTTCACAGAGGTAAATATGAAGATGTCTTCTGAGTTGCTGCACTATGTAGTACGGCAGAAACTGACCAAACATTTTAGAGGTGCTTACTGCCTCACTGCCCTGATGACAGAGGCAGTAGGCACCCCTTAAATGTTGGTCAATTTGTACAAGTCTACATGGCGCAGCAACTCAGAAGACATCTTCATCATCATCGATTTCTAGATTTGTTTTATGTTGATGTTGGTCTTCTGGGTTGTGTGGACTTGCAGTATCTATCTACAAGTCAATAAAGTGTTACAATCCAGCAGACCAACAAAAACACACTCAACATTGTGAGAACCTCAAATCTCACATTTGACATTTGCAAAATTGTTCTGTGTTACTTATGCATAAAGCATTGGTGGTCTGTGAGAGGTTCTAAAGGATTTTACAAAAATAAATTCTTTTTTAAACCAAAAACTATTTCACCTCCTTCATGTAATCATTAATCAAGACAAAAAGTGGTTGAACACCACTGACTACCCACAAAATATATAATGATCTTAGGTAAGTGCTATCTTTGATCTTGTATAATGGAAAAGGGACACCCCCCCCAAGTATGGTGTCTGACCAGCAGTTTTTAATGCATTTTCATGAACGTACTAGTGGAAATGGGTGGTATAATCCAGCATTACTTTCTTACAGTACAGTTTGACAAAAATATCATTATTCCACCTGCAATCTCTGGTTTTGGTGTTAAATTCCATTGGTATATTTTATGGCCAAAAGGTTGTATTATGGAAAACAATTACTTTTGGTATGATGGGTAAGTATGAAGCAAAAGAAAAGCATCATACCACTGCTCCAACACTAATGTTTCTATTAAGAAGAGGTGAGAAGTCTCTGACGCAGTACACTGTAAATGGCTGCGAATGTGGGAATCTGGCAAATGAGAAATTCACCATGATAACACACATGCCCAGCTCAATTTAAGCAGCAATGTTTTGCCAAATACAGTACTTCACGTGTGTGACAGCGTCTCTACTCACCAGATATGGTTCACTTTACTTTACTTTACCCACACACACAACCTTTCTGCACAAAACTAGGTAGATAAATGATCATGATGATAAAGAAGCCTGAACCAAAAGTGTGGATCTCTAAAATATTACTACTTCTAGCATAAATTTCAGAGTCCCCCCCATGCAGATACTCACAGATGGAGCCAACCCTGGTGGCAACTTAACTTCTACATCTTGCATCTCTTTGCATCTGAGCCAGGCTCTGAAATAAAAAAAGCAGATCTTTAGCACTTTTATAGAAATTAAATAGGTTCTGTAGTTCTTCTAGCACTCCACTGGGTATTAATAATTAAAAAATTACAACTCCCCTATATAAAATATAACTGGACATTACAGCGTAACAATTAGAACTCCTACATCAAATGTGTAAGGTCCCAGGTTTGAAGCTTGATACTTCAGAGACTGGCTATGCAAACAAACATTTTCTGCACTTTTCTTGTTTCTTTATATGAATGCTGGGACAGATATACCACAACCACATCCTTCTATTTCATTCTCATTAAACATCCATGATCAACTGTAATTTCTCATTTCACTTTACATAATCTACGAACTTGACAAACAGACAAAAGCATGAAAAATGTTCCATCTCACGTAAAAATGTTCATGGCTACATAACAAGAAATAATACTGCCCCACACTATTAACTCATTTGCTTTGGTTCTACCCATTCAGTTCTGAATAGGTTTGCTTCTTGGAGCAATCACAAAGCCAAAAGCAGTCCAACTCATTCTCCCATGACTCTTTGCTCTTCTTGGAAGTGAAACACTCTGCAATATCCAAAGCGCTGCATTTCCTATTGTTCTGTCTTTAGTTTGAATTTAATGGATTGTTAGTCAATTGGTTCCTCCCTTCAAATGTTGACAGACAACATCTCACTCAGGGTCTAAACAACAATTGTAGTCCAAGGCTACTACAAATCTCTTTGCTTAATAGCAGGTGAATTTGGTAAATCAAGTGAACTGTCAAAATGTGTCCATGTTTCATAGCACGTTCCCTTCTTAGAAACTGTTTTGTTTAAATATGTTCATAAGGAACATTCATCAATGTTCCTGGACTGACATCAATGATTCAGGATAAAAGATAAAATTATCTTTCACAGCTCTTGTTTTTGTCTCTTTGTTTTCAGAGTGCTGTGTCACTATATGGGCAGTTGCTTAATGATCATCAATTCACAGAAATGTCGTCTCGAATGATGGTTGCAGACTTTCTTTAATCTTGATATAAAAAAACTGTGACTGAACAGCACGCTTCTGAAGTCATGCATGAGATGGCTTCCCACGGTGTGCATTTTGCAACACAATGGACAACTTGATTGTCAACAAGAATTCTTAGAATGAACAGATTCAAATAAAGATTCAGTAAGAGGAAATGGACTTCACTTTCAAATGGTTTTTCTAGCCATGTAGGAATTTCAAAGCTGTTCCGAGGTCAAATATTCCCTCGCTGCAATAAACATCACCATTTAACCTAAGTGATAACAGTACATCAGATAAACTTGAAAAATAAATTATAAAAATGACAAGAGACTTCTTTATCCTGAGTCATGCTAGGATGAGGAAAGTATTTGGTCTGTGTAATTTACAGCTCATTTTTATGATCATTTCTTGAGAAATTTATCTTGCTTAAGTTATTACAGTAATAACACTAGACTCTTGGGTCTCTCAAAAGCATTTCTGTTTACCAGTAAACCTTTCTGAATTACTGTGCAGTATCGTCAACAGCCATAAAGTCGGAGAGACCACAATAAAACTCATACAAGAAATTTCTAGGAAACTGGTTTACCCAGCCAAGCTACAAATTACTAATTCCAGGAAGAATTCTCTTCTGCTCACTTAAAATTCTCCCTCCCCCTTATCCATCCACCGGAGACTCAAGCCTGAAAGAAAGGTGCCGCAACTGAAGCAAGTATGCTGTTAATCTACACAGAGATCTGCCACAGTTGGCACAGCGTCTGGGGTCCAGTCAGTTCACTTCTCTTGTGCCGCTATGCTGGATACCACTTGTTCAGGTAAGTCACCAACTAATCTGCTTACACGAAATGTCACCTTCATAGGGGCTACATATTTTAACTTTCCAGAACAACTAATACTATCCAAAATCATATGAGGAACTACGCATTGCGTTAATGTGGCATACCAGGCATATTCTGTAACTGTAAATTTTCCAATTCATTTTAATTCATTTGGAACTATGGACACACGCAAAACTATACATGCAGATTCAACTGTGATATATCTTCAAGACTTAGTTACGTTACTTTGATTTGTAATGCTAGTGACTGTCTTTAAATATCAGTGTATGTGTTAAAACAATAATGAACTATCTTTCTCCTGGTAGGATATGAAGTTTTCATGGCAGAGAGAAAAAAAGATGACCATCTTCTGGATCGTAGAGCCATTTAGTCTGGTATCCTACTCATGGTAAGGAATATAAACACTTAATATAATGGTAAACCTATTCTGTAAATAACACTTAACCTATCAACTCTGTCTTTTATATCGTACTCATAATATAAAACAAGCTGATATGGCAACTGCTTACCTTTTTACCATGTAGCAAAAGAAGACGGACATGGTGAGGAATATGATGGTTCCACACACCCAGATAACTATAACCAATGCCTTGGGAATAGCTGCAACACAAAGATATCACGATGTCAAGCCATGTCTACAGAAAAAATCAAGTGGAAGTACAGGAACTTCATCTTCTGTCACACACATGCACTGCAGAAGCTGCACCCACTCATCCACACCATCACGTGTTCAGAGCTAATTTGGACAACTTAACAGTATTATGAACATATAATTTTTTTTTTGTATCAATGCTGATCTGGCATATGAAATGTTGGACAAGGTAGTGGGAAAATCATGTGCTAATAAGCAAAGGTGAACAAAGAATCATAAACTCTAGCTTCAAGAGAAAACATTTATATCACTAAACGATCAAAGCGAAATCACACATCTCTATGTTATCCTCTTAAAATCTGAAAGCAGGGACAGTGTTAAAAGATAAACACTACTACAATGTGGCAAGACAATCTGGGTTTGGCTAAAAGATTTGTGTTAGTGTTTGTATTTTGCAAGTACGATACACTAAACAGCTACTTGGTGCCACAATCAACAGCATAATGTGAGTAATCCTAATTAACGTGTTTGTTCAAGTGTAAATCGGTTGTGTTAATCAGATTATCATTACAACAATGGTAGTGCATAAGTGATGTATACCAGTGGGTGGATGTAAAACAATGGAAATGTCTCACTTCAGTTTAACAATGAAAGCAAAAATATTTTCTGAAACTGTGCATACAGAGATAAGTTATTTTATGCAAAACTTTGAACACATTGAATGTTGGCAACAGAGTAACCACAAAAACCAGGGGAAATAATGGAGGAATCTATATTTTCTGTGAAGTATGTGGACTTCAACGAACATATAATTTTTTTATATTCATACTTTCGAGGACTTTTATTTGGAAATATGGCAGTGGTACAATGTTCTGGCATGTTTTTTATGACACTAAAACGAGGCCAAAAAAGGTTATTTTTATTGTAACTTGAGTTATTTTAATTTTGTCAGTTTCAGGAACAACATACTAAGAATGTCTCTTCGCTCCTTTCCGTGAAATCACAGTACCACAGTCACTTTCAAAAAAAGAAAGCAATGCAGATTATAAACATTACAAACTATTCACACTTCAAAGGTATGAAGGAAAAATACAAGCTTTCTTTCACTTAGGAATTGGAGCAGTATGAGGCAAAAGGACTGCATAACAGAATGCAAAATTATCATAAAAAGTTTAAACGGCTCTCATTTTCTGTGGAGGTATTTGTGTGGTATGTCTATATTCTACCCCTTCAGTCTGAATCACGGGATTAAATCACTCAGCAGCTTGAACTACAAAAATTTATTTGTATCTGGGATTTAATGTGAACTTGTTGGGCAATGCTCCACTTCTAGCAACAATGCATCCCAACCACTAAACAATTTAATAGTAATACAAAACTTCCAAAATATAACAACAAAAAATGTAATGCGCACAATGGCTTTAATATACTGTATATACTGCAGAATGTATTAAATAATGATGCAATATTTAAAAATTTTGCTCTTCAGTCATTGTAATGAATAGTTGACTTTGATTTATTCTCTCCTAACATCAGATACTTCCAATTTCAAGAATGCCCACGTGAACAGCAAGTATTAACGGCACAAAATTTCTAACAATGTACCAGATTTCAGGACAGGTAACTAGTGGAATGAGATTTCACAAATTTGTTTCAGTCCCCTACAAGCTGATGCTGCTGTCTTACCACGAAAGAGGGAAAAGATGGATGTAACTGATTCATCCTCAGGCCCTACAGATAAGTAATTGTATGCAAAATCATAAATTCTTCAGTATAGGATAACTTTCATTCCAGAAACTGTTTGGCCCTTTCCCCGTTATTCAGCTGACATATTTCAAAGTTTGTATTAAGACCATCATTCATGACACAACTTCAACTTCATATAATTGTCAATACTTTAGAAAGTGGAAACACGCAGGAAATTTTTTGAATAGGTGAGCATAATATCAGATTCTCAAGAAGAACTCTGTTCCATGTGTTTATGTAGTCAAATGGTTAGTAATAACTTGCAAATGTCTTCCCACATATCACACTGCCATTCATAATAACAAAAGAATTTGTACTTCATCTGTCCTACATCACACACACACACACACATGTGAAGTTAATATCTTTATTAATAAATGCAAATTTAAGTACTCTCACAAGTAATGAAACAATAAAACAAGCATAAATATTCCAAGCATATCCTACTACTACACTTTTATCAATATAATATAGGGCCAGATTAAGACTCTGCAAGACCACAAGCTGTGTTAAAGACGAGGCCCCTATAAAAATAATAAAAAAAGCAGAAATAAATATAATGAACATTAACCCTAGGAAGCCAAAGCTCATCTAAATAATATTTAAAATTCAGTCTGTACTGCAAAGAAAACACTACATCATAACAAAGATCAACTGATTAAAGTTTCTTGAGGAAATAATCACAGTTTACACTAAGAACCATATAAAATCTGTAAATAAACTCTGTGGGCAAAATGCAATCAATGAGTGGTACATATAGTTACCATTGGGCTTTAAAGGGTTATTTTTATTTAAAAAATTACATGACCAGGCTTTTTCATGACAGAAAACAATGCAAAGAAGGAAAAGAAAAACGATACTTTCAATGTACAGTCAACTTTTGTCACTATAGAATCAAAACAATGTTGGTTTTATTGCGGTTTATTTTTGGCATGGATAGAAACTTCTCAAATGTGTTACAGGTAGTGCATTTTGGCAGCAGTACACACTGAAATGCAGCATAAGCCCCACTTTTATTTAAATACAAAGAGGACTAAATAAATAGTCAGGCATAACTTCAAAGTACCACCACATTTTTTGCCACAAAAACAGAACTGGTTATACTCATTAGAAAACAATTCTCAGCATTTGCAGGCGCCTGAAATGGCAAGATCCAAAGCTGTAGCTTATTTAGCACTGATAACATACGGGAGACTTTACATAACATTTAACATATATTGATACACAAGATAAAAATCTTAGTCTACAATTCTTTAATTTAATTAAATGTTCACAAACCGGAAGTCTAGATGACACTAGAACTGCAAATACACTCTAATACACACTATGAAAGTGGGAGGGAAAATACAGAAATTCTGTACTTAAATGCTCCTCTTCCAGTACTCCGGATTCATATCTAAAGCACATGACATGCAAGAACCTTCGTAACTGGCTATACAGCAGTAAGCATGAAGATCGTCGCCACCATCACCACAGCCACCACCGACAAATCTGTAGTGTAGCATCCTGGTGTTACATGCTGAATTCTTGGTTTTCGTGCATGTAACTTTTCACACACTGTTCACTTGAACACCATGTTTGAAATCAATCTGGCAATCATCAAGTTCAAATTCCTCCTTCTATGTCATTTCACTAAAGATCCTCCTCCCTGATGTCCAGAAATAATAATAAAACTATATATTATATATCTCCTCTGAGGATTCACCAGGCTATCCCAAAGACAATTAAACAGGGAACTGAACCTGATGATGGCCACATTGCTTCGGAACATGTTGTGCAAGTGAACAGACAGTAAACAGTGTGTGTAAAAAGTGACGTGCAGGAAAACCAAGAAATAGAGCAACCACCACCTTCGTCATCACCATTATTTTTCCATTACATCCAGACTGCTATCTATGGGTTTACAGACCATGACCTAATCTACTGATTTCCTAAGCTGTTGCTTCATCTTCTTCTTCTGGATTCAAATTTAAAACACTCTGGGTCAGGGTTCATCCTTCTTATTTTCTTTTGAATCTATTTGGTGGTTTGAAATACTAATGATGTAATTTGTAAACCCTTTCACCTTTAAAACTGGTGTGTTCTCACACGTTATCATACAATACATGTAAAGTAAAGTAAAGTTTGTCCCGCTATACGCCATTTAGGCGTTTGGGGTGAGTGGAAGTACAGTTCCTCTCTTCCTTGACCCTGGCCCTAGATGGGGGTGAGTGGTCAGCATCACGCCCCGGCCGGCTTTACTCCCGGGAAAGGACCCCGGTACTCATTGTAGAGGAGGCTGGGTGGGCCCCAGAGCCGGTCTGGACGCAGAGGCTAGAGGAAAAAACCTCTGCCCCCGTCGGGGATCGAACCCCGGTCGTCCAGCCCGTAGCTAGTCACTATACTGACTAAGCTATATACGATACATGTATCAGGTGATAATCTCTGATCAGACCTCCTTACACAACATTTGCCAGTCAACTAGACAACAAAGTTCGTATACATATAATGGCGAGGTTACACTAAAGGAGAATATCTGAATGTCTTGATTTTCCTTATGGTTTTATAAGCAAAGCCCAAAGTTGGAGGAATAAGAGTAGTGTTGTAGAGAAATGTCTCATTTCATCCTCTTTACCACAACCATCTTTCAACAAACAGCTGCTTGCTAATCACGTTCACATTCATGATAAATTTCTATACAATGACTTAATTTCATAATTTTTTAGATGTAACCAAATGTTTTCACACATGCATGCATGCCTGCCCGCCCGCCCACACACCTACAGAAGCAAACTAAAAATAATGAATATAAATTTACCGATACAATCATATGTAAATTCTTGACAAGAGAAATAAAATAAAATTCCTTCGAACAATGGAATGACGAAGTCACCCAGATACAGCCAAACTCGACAATGGAATCTGCCTATCAAGTTTCTTTGTATAACTCATCTTTTCTGGTGACATATATAACAAAATAAAGTCCAGTCTGTGAAAAAGATTACCCTCGCTCTCTTCTGCAATGTATCTTGTTAGCTGTACCAACCATGAACCAAAAGCCATATGTACACACCACTTAATAAATTATGTTATACAGTAAGTGGTGCTTGGGGGAGACAGGGTTTAGCTCCTACAGCACTTCAGCACTAAATGGCGGTGAGTGGTCAGCATCGTGACCCAGCCATGCTTTACCCCTGGGTAAAGGACTCCAAATACCCATTCGACAAAAGTTTGTGTGGGCTCCAGAGCAGATATGTATGCAGAGGATAGAAGGAAATCCTTTGCGTCTGCCAGGGATCAAACCCTGGTCATCAAAACCATAGACACTATACTGACTGAGCTGAGATCTAGATGAAGTATTTCCCAAAGAACTTGGGAGTTTCAAATACTGAAAAGTATTAAGCTTAATAGCAGAATATATCAATTAACCCTGCTTTTGTGAGAGAACTAGAAACAGAAACATCGGAGTCTTATGACAAATTTTTTTTCCCCCCCCCCCCCCCCCCCAATAACAAACAACTTACACAGGTGCACTAAATAATCAACACATGCTTTGTCCATTCCATCTTTCCTCCTTCAGTTTTTTTTAGTAAAGTATGATGCTCCAGAAACATCATTATATTTCTATTCATTCCTAAAATATGAAATAAATGTTTCTAACCTTCAGAATATTTGTACAGATGTGAGACATGTCCAAATTAAAATCCATACTCTATTTTCCATGGAAACTTATCATGAACCATGTATGAAATATGTACCATATAAACTTATATTGTTCTCGTCACAGAAATGTTAAAATTGGTAATGCCACATTCAAATCTATCATCTGGCAGGGTAGAGAATTTGACATTACTATTTAAGAACATAAAAATTATGTTAAATTTTCAACACTTCTTGTGACATATAATCAACCTATGAGCGTACATATTATGGTCATACTAGTATCATTTTGCCTTGTATTTATACCAACTGTCTCACAAACCCCAAAACAAAAAACATGAAATATGAATATATGAAGTCCATTATGAAGCTTCATACCTACAAGTCTGTACGCTGCACTATGTCGACAGTCAGCTACGTCACAACACCTACACAAATTTGATAATCAATCAAAAACTCTATTTATTGTGTGCAACATACTTAATAAACCAAAGAAGGAATTTTTGCATTGTCTTCACCTCCTGCTTGCTGTATATAGGCTTGCGAGGGCCACAGTACCAATCCAATTCTACATCCTTGGCAGATTCTTGCAGTAGACCCGAGCCTTCTATTTGTCCCCCATCAAATCCATGGGGCACATCCAAACTTGCTTCTTGTGATGCTGCTATTCCCATTTTTAATTCAAAATCCTCTCTGATGCCCTGTTTTCTGATACCTAATCCTTGAGACCATGGAAGAATAATGACAGGGATTTTATTACCTGAACTATAACAATTGCTTTCTCCAGGGCTGCTCCAGTTTCCATGGAAAGTCACATTATTGGCCCCCACATTCACGGCACGTACCAGGAACAAGTACTTCAAATAGCCTTCCGTTTCACAATCTGGTACTGGAATCTGTGACTCGGTGGCTGCAAGGAAACAAATCCCTTTATTATACCACTTGATTTATTAAACTTAGGCTGAATACCGTTGCATGTATTATTACGCTACAACATGCTGTTTCAGAAAATATGTCATGTTCTAAGTTTCTTACACTTGAATAGTTATTATGTTGTAATATTTGAGGTTTTCATAGCGGTGAGTATGAAGATTTCTGTCTTCTGGGTTGTTGCACTGTGTAGTCTGGTGAATATCGCCCTGATGATGGAGGCAGTATGACCTCTGAAACGTTGGTTAACATCGACCAGACTACACAGCGCAACAACCCAGAAGACAGAAATCTTCAGTTAATATGTTATTATTCTGAAACCACAAACAATAAGAGACCATATTTTAAAAAGGTGGACCATGATTTTTTTAACATAACTTGTCTATACCATGTAAACAAAATAAAATTATTCCTCCACAACTTCATTCGCCGAAAAGAATAGAGTTCATTTGCATAATAAAATTTTACTGCTGTATTAAAACACTGAACAGAGGTTACCTCCAGTTCCTGGGCATCTGTTTAAGCTACAGATATCCTACGCAAGCATCTTCATTCACAATGGGTCAATTTAAATAAAACTTTAAGAGAATATTCTAATAGGCATCTTGTACATACCTCTGAAAAATGTTTCCAATATGCATCCGAGAACAGTAATGTATCATTTCATTTACAGTGACACCAGTATATTTCAAGATTTTTGGTAAAATTTTGTACTTTTAAGATATATGTAATGTGCTGTGTCTTCAAATGCAACACTGGAATCTACCTACAACTCTATATGGCACGACCATCCAGAAGCCCAACACTGAGAACACTGAATTTTGAGATTATCAGCATTTCACCAGCCATAATATTAGTAGCATTATTTTGTCATCAGTATTAAAATTACTTTACACTTCCTTACTTAATAGCTGTACAGCTAACATAATTCTGGGTTACCCACCAAAATAGAAACTGGTGAGCATCTACAAGTTTATGAGGAAGGAATTCCTTAAACATCAGTGATAGTATAAGTAAAGTATGGATGACTTAAATGCACATATGCCAAAGATCTCAATTACTTGGAGTTTTTCATACCTGTGGTGTTGTACAGATGTGTTTCATTTCTCTCACTGTCTTCATCCACCTTAATTGCTGTCACTTCATAATAATTCAGGAGACCTCCACGGTTATGTGGAGGTTTCCACGACACCAGCACCATGGACGAATTGATGATCTGGACGGTTGGACGCTCCATCACACCAGGTACTGGAATTTTACATTTTGGTTTGGATATTCTGAGTCATTATATACTTAATTTAAGGACTATTAAAATATGTGTGCATGTATTAATAACATAACTATATACACCACTGGGTTCGAAAATCGATAACTCTCCATTTTGATTACCAAGAGCATGTGAAGGTTTTACATGATTGCCAAACTAACAGCAACATTTAGTGAAACAGCATTAACCAGTGATTTTCCAACTACAATCGGAACCCGTTTGTCACTACCGTCACTGTTAACACACAGAAGAACAGTAATTCGGTGTTTTGCACGTATTCCCCCGTGGCAAGATTCACCTTTCAATGCCAGAGTCCTATCCGGGAGGGCGTTGTAGAAAAGTCCGGTCTCATCCGCATTATAAATGTCCCGCGGCTCATATCCCTCCAGCAGTGTTGGCAGTCTCTCGAGCCACAGCTCCGTTATTTCCACATCCACAGCAGCACTTTCGCCTTTCCTTTGTCCTTGTAATAAAAGCATTTGTGAAGAAATTCACACTGCACATGCCATCTGGCATCGCTGGAACGAAATATGAGTGCACCCTAATTAAAATCGTAAAATTTCTGACAATGAGCACCGCCATTCACTCCAATATCACCCCTGCACCGCTGACCCTCATTCCAAAAGAATGTGCTGGTTGGGCGACATAACAGGTTACCGCTACTGTTTATTCCAAAAACATTGTGCGTCTTTCGGAATTAAATTCTAAAAATATCACGTAAATTTCGTTACAATTTCTCAGAAACGATCATTGCGGGAAAATTGTTGGCCGGGACTAAGATTTTTGAACGATCGATGCGATAAAACGATAGTTCGAGGAACGATAGAAGCGGGAAAATGTAACATTATTTTATATGGGATGTATTCGGGACCGAACAAAACGGACGATGCATCCGGGAAAACGATAGTTCCGGGAACGATGGATAGAGGTTTCACTGTAGTTGTAAAGGAGAAGTGGTGTTTTCTTTGAGGTCTGGAATGAATTCCTAAATATTATTCAGATAAGCAGCAGCTTCAAAGAAATAATACAAGTGAAACTTAGTACAGCAGTAACACACAAATTAGTGGCTCATTACAAAAATGTAGGCTCTGATACATGCTTCAAATTGTGGTGGCATTTATTATTAGTTTTCCTGCCTTTATCTCATTTGCATACTTAATTACTTTTCATAGACTTGACCTACACGAAGGTATGAGTGCTTCTGTTATGAGCACAAATGATGTTACTAAATCTGAAATGTAAATATTATGTTGTTCTTACAAACACCAAGATCAATTAGAGCCTGGCTGGAAACTATACAATCCCATTACATCAGGACATTCGCTTCTGCTTGCCACACATTTTGATTTTAATTTCAGAGGCAAAGTTGTTGTAGAAAAGTTTCACTGAAATTTGGTGAAAACAGAAAATAGTATATTAAAACCTACCTCCAATATCTGTCTGGACAGTCACAGGTTGAGACTTTTCAGAACATGCTGTAGTACAGGCCACCACACTCACAGTGTAGTTGTAAAAGCTTGTCAAGTTCTCCAGTTTGACTGATACTGGAATAGTCTCTGGCTTCTCCTGCATGCAGATCATCATCAGGTTAACAAACATACTAAACTGAATTTTCAGACACAGACACACACATACACAGAAAATTTGTAATTTACTAATTGAAACATTCTTCAGCAGACAGATGGCAGAGCAGTTGGCATTTTACCACTAAATAATTTTATTAAGACTGAAGAACAACACGATCATATTTATCATCAGAACCTCAAAGCTCAAAAACAATTTTCTCTTTGAAGGCTTTATTTTAAGTAGGTACCTTAAAATGCACTTGCTCTTATTGCCTCTGGAATTTCGATCTGTGAATGTCAAAGTTTTATGCTCAATCATAGAGTAAAATATGCAGGGCGTACAAGAAATGGGAACAACACAAAATTTTCATGAAAGCAGTCTGAGATGACAGTATAAAAGTTACTTATGTTTAATTACACCTAAAACCATAAAACATGTTTCATTTTTTTCTACAACTTTTGTTTGAAATATCTTCCTTCCTGACTTGAGATGTCCTCTGAAATTCATATAGGTGTGAGGCTAGCTCAACCAGGAGACCCAACAGATACCTTCCTTGTCCTCTTACCCCACCCCCCACCCCTAACAAACCATAGAAAAAAGCAATAGAGTCACATACTCACCTGCTGGACAACAAAAAAGCAATACAACATCACAAGAAGTTCTCATATAAAACCCAAAATGTTGATGATTACAAATATATCTGTAATTCTTAAAATCTGGTGAACCTAACTGTGATAAATAGCATAAACAAAGTTTTAAGAATATCACATGATAAGAGACATATACACTGTCCAGTATTCTCACCGCACACAAGTCTGATAATTTCTTACGTACATTTGTGTTCATGTTCAGCCGTTTATTTCTGCTACCATAAAAGATGTCATAGTTCCGTAATGCCCCATTCAATGAATTTGGTGGCTGCCATGTCACAATCATTGATGTATTAGTAATCTCGGTTATATTCACTGGGCCTGGAGCAACTGGCGCTAAACAGACAAACATTGTAACATCAAAGTATGACTGCGTACAAGTTGCTTCAACTGTAAGACGTGATCTCTTGTCACAGTCAGAGAATACTGGTAGAAGTAAGCTAAGGCAGACATATATTGAAAATTGTGAAATGATAATTGTCTGTGGTAATGCAATATTTATCTTCAATAACCAAAAACGATTATAGCCCAAAACAGATTAGCCAGCCACAGAACTGCTTCTGAGGAGTTTATAAATGCTAAGTAGTCAGGTAGACATGAATCAACAAGTCTAAAGCGACCCATCCATGTATGAGTCTGACTTGCAAGTCTGGCTCGGTGAGCTTGACTCGTGAGCCGGGCTCGGATATATTTCACCAGACATGCATAGCAAAATCCCAAACTCGTGACACCCCCACCCACAAACGAGTATGGCTCAATGGAACCCGAGCCAAGCCGGAATCGCAAGCCGGACTCGTACGTGGATGGGTCGCTAAAGTCTTTCATTCAAAGATGAACAATGATATTGGCAGATACAAGATGAAGTAGTATTTATTATACAGAGAGAAACTGTTACAATACCTTTTAGAGTATCATCTCTTTTCCAGACAAAACACATATTCTGTTTATTTTTAAATGAAAGGAGTGTTTGCTGACTTATACTACCACATATATATTTTACAGAACTGCTAATTATATATATATTCTCAGTACTATAAAATTTATGTTACAACACTTCAAAATTTTATATTCTGTAATATTAAAGTATGAAAATAATACCTCCTTTTAAGTTATAACTTATAAGTAAACTACTCACACCACACACAGAACATACATTCAAACCCCATGACTTAGGAACAAAGTTTGGATTGGTTCCCCTCTCATTTGTAAAATGTGTGATATAAAGATGCGAGTGGCTTCTGTATCTTATCGTAAAGCAATCAGAATATAACATTTCTGATTTTCACATAAAGCAACATAGCATTTAGCCACCTTTTCCCCCTCACTGATGTTCCTATTACCCATACCAGTAAATGATCATTTCTTACGAACCATGGTGTAAGATACACGTGTATCTATGTTCATTTGATTTTTATGACTAATGCCTCTCAATTTGTCAATGTATTTCTACAGAAAATTACTGAATATGTTATACAAATATGTTTAATCAAATTTCATATATGCGACATGACAAAAGAGAATAATGAGATACATACCTGCTTCTAAGGTGGTATTGTACAATGGTTCACTCTGCAATCCCTCACCACTTTGGGTAATTACTGCAATGGCTACCATATATATGGTATAGGGTTTCAGATTTGTTATATTACCATGAATTGTTAGAGGATCACCCATCACTGTAGTGTTCAATTCATGCTCTGTAACACAAAAACAATGAATACTACCCACCATTACCAAAAGATCTAGATAACCAAATTGATTACTGCCATCCGAAAAACGGAATGGGCCTGTATTAAGGATAATGTTTTACTATTCATTATAATATTACACACAGAAGTGCCATATCTCAGGGGGTTGTTACTGGTTTCTTGCCACGGAAGACTGGGTTCAATCCCAAGGTCATTTATGTGGGATTTTTTTTTTCCAAGTTGTGATCATGCCTTACCAACCATGCAATTAAAATAAAACAACTGAAGTACATGCAGCAGGTTCAGTTAACAGATTATCAAATTATGATGATGATGATAATAATAATAATGGGCAACTTTAAAACAAAATCACGTGGAAAGGTAAGATGATATTTGCCAGATGGCAATTATCTATCTATCAGCCTATGAAATGGGCATTGATGGGGTGAGAGGTGTGCACCGGGTATTGGGTGGGGAGCCTGAGGAGAAGAGATCGCTGGGCAGACCTAGACGTAGATGGGAGGATAATATCAAGTGGGATCTATGGGAAGTAAGTCCTACACCATGTACAAAATATGTAGTGAGGGGAGACAGACTTATGTCATACACGTTGCAGCACAAA
Organism: Zootermopsis nevadensis; assembly: GCF_000696155.1. The sequence continues at coordinate 540,313 of NW_019060558.1, read as the reverse complement.
TCACTTTAAACAATGTTTTTTTGCACATATACATGCCTGAGCAGTAATGGCCTGGAGTGTGAGAATTTGTATGTACAAGTTATATGTTCTGAGAATATTTTGAGCAAAGTATATACATCCTTCATTCATGATGCTGTGTCAGCATGCATAGTTCATTCATTTAAAAATACACAATTCATTTACCTTTACAAGAAAGGTTATAAGGCGAAACAATGGGGCAGTAGTAAATGTTGAAACCCTGAACAGTTCCTATTCGATCCGAACAATCAAGCTTCCAGCCCACTTCAATGTACGTTGAACCAATTCTGTTTATCCATACACTCTTCATTTTACCAACAACTGAAACATAAAAACAAAATTACACATTCCAATATAAGTAAACAATTGTATTGTTAACGTACGCCACAGATTGAAGATTCACATAATATAACCTCTAGATACATTCTATATGCAATAAAATAGAAATCAAGTCTCACATAAAAAACAAAATATTTGTAAAGCATAATCAAGGAGACACTTTATGAGGTGCTCCATGACAGTTCATTTAAACTAATTATGACCACTCATGTATTTTCTAATATATATGAAATTGTGTTCGGCAACAGTATGTTGTTAGGGATTTGTTTGTTCAAATTGTACATTACTACAAAAATTTCACTAAAAAAACATAGACATGTGATTGGCGCAACGTGGCTTCTGAACGAGTTACACTTACCTTTGTTATGTATAACAGTGCAAGATGCCCACACCATTCCACTGCTGGCATTCTTTGTATTTGCAGAGATGGCAAACTGATATATCTTGTCCTCAGAAACATGAATTTTTTTAAGAGTCACATTCCTGGGTACATGAGTCCAGTTCAGGAAGCCCTAAACATTCGAATTAACATTGAAACAAGCACATAGAAAATGCACAGTTAATGGCTGCAAGATGTCCGCCAACGTGGATGATAGTGGAGACTATGAAGTTTCTAAAGGTGACCAGCTGAAAGTATGTCAATAACAGGTATACCACTCAAACACAACTTTTGTGATACATCTGATGTAAGACTTTAAAAATTAATACCATGTCTTGCTTTCTACATTTGTTTCTAAGATGTAAAAATGTACATATGGATGGATGAATACAGGCGGGAAGAAATACAAGATTCATACACAAGCACTGTCTCTCTTAAAAACAAAACAGAACCAGCATCACATAGCTTTCTACTTCTTTTTGGCACTCATTTTAATTCCATCCTCTAATATCCAACCAAGTAAGATAAGCAACTGACATTTGACTTCATTTGATATTAAGCATCCAAATCGTTCAAGTATATCTTATTCATGTTCAAATGAATGAAAGAAAGTCTTACCGTGCATTGGTATGGTCTATCTCGCTCATGGTTACACCAAAAAATGGTATAATTTTCTATCTTACTTCTGTCAGCAGCACTGGCAGGTGGTTTCCAAGAGAGTTCATATTCTCCATTGTCAAATGCAATTTTTGTGAAAGAAACTGGCTCTGCAGGTACTGTAAACAAAAAATAAAATCAGAACAACGTATTAAATCCATAGTGAAGTGAATTAATTTATCTTCCCCATTAACACATGGGAAATAGATAAACATTTTATAATTACGTATGGAAACTGAAACCAACATATCAGTACGCAATCAATTTTTGTATGTCCTGGCCATAATTTACCCCTGGGGAAAAGGACCCTGGTACCCATTGGATAGAAGCCAGTCTGGATGAAGAGGGTAGGAAGAAAAATCCTTTGCTCTTGCCAGGGATTAAACTCAGATCGTCCAGTCCGTACTCAGAAACTACAACTCATTCACACATATTACATGTACCCAAGAATCTTGACTTCATATGGCGCTTAAGCACAGTAACAAGTGTAATTTTATCTTCTAGAAGTTTATAAAAGCAGTAAGAATTTATGTAAAATAATTGTTTATTCTGCGAATCACATGGAACTCATATACACACTCCGTGGGCAAAATGTAAAGTTAATAAATGTTAAAGTACACACACACACACACACTGAGCATTAGATGGTTAAATTTTTTTTTAAAAAAAATCAACTTACATTCAGTCTTGCTTGGAACGTAGACTTCTGACACATCCTTGGAGTAACCTTCCCTGTTTGCTGCTACAATTTTGAACCGGAAGCTATTAAAGCTTATTCCTCTGAACTTTGCATATGCATTTGTTGTTTCATTTGGTGTGAGTGATCTGTAATAATTACAAAATAATGTACTAACTAAATTATTTGATAATACAGATGATAAATCACCGATAGGATTGAATACTAGACGAAGCGCTTGAAACGCAGAGTCAAACCCTGCACCAGCACAGTTCTGCTGAATTAAAGCACTCCATAGACTATAAAGTAAATATGATCTAAAAAAAAACAAATAAATGTTCCACAGGATATAACAAGCAAAAACTCACAACATCTGTGCGACATCAATCAGGTACACTCATTACTTGTACTAACCTTTCATGTCCATTTTCCTTAACAGATATAATTTTATATTCAAAGTTCTCTCCATTTTTCAGATGATCCGGAATGTGCTGCCAGTAAATGTAGACATCTCTGTTTGGCAGACCACCAGACACTTCAAAACTTCCAATATCAGTTCTTGGTACTGCACCAGGTACTGTAAATAGATTTAAAAAATAAGAAACAGAGAAGTTAGACACACTACATACAATGCTGTTGAAATGCAACTTTCTTACCTTTTGAAATCTTACATTTCTTACACCAGAATAAAAAAAATTGTATGGGGGAAACCCCCCCCCACTTAATGGTACCTGCACCTTGTCATCGTGGTGGTGGGGCTTGAGTACCTGAGTGACCCCAAGAGCTATGCTGGTTGTAGCATAGCTACTGTTAGGGCCTCCCTAGCCAGATTGGTTGGGGGGGAGAGGTCAGACTG
>NW_019060558.1:525417-537147 GCF_000696155.1 Zootermopsis nevadensis | reverse complement strand
AGAAGAAGAAATAAAATGCACCATGACAGTTCTTTGCACATACATGCCACTTTGCATAGTTTAAAAGTATATTCTATGCTCTGGTATGTAAAATGCACAATGTAATCCAGCATTCAAGGAAATTGGTAAGTAACCATTCTCATCCAAAAAACATACTCTTGATGATTTAAATCAACCACTTCCTTTATTAAAACAATGTCAGTAAGTACGACTATTTATAAGATGCCAGTTCACATGACATTCAAAGAATGATTGATGGACGGAAGAACACTGTCTTCTGGGATGATGCATCATGCAGTCTGGTAGAAGTTTATCAACATTTCTGAGGTGGTTGCTGCCTCCATCAACAAGGCAGCCCTGATTATGAAGACTGTAAGCATCTACCAGACAATGTGGCACAACATACCAGAAGGCAGCCACCTTGATACTGACCGCTGTGAAAAGCGGAAATCATAAATTGTCTGGGAGAAACAACCTCAACCACATCGTCGTCATACTCACTAGTAGGTTTTGTCCTGAAAGTGTTTATAGCTGGAGCTGACCATTTGTCTTCCCCTAGTGCTAACTTAGAGCTCAGGTAGACACGGACATCATATAGCGTATTGGCGTACTTCAGGCCATCCAATATGTATCTGTACGTCTCATTGTCACGATTCACTGAACTCATATTTGCAACCTGATAAAACAAAATAATAGGAAATAAAATATTAATCTATTCTTTGGATTACCAACACTGAAAAGAAATTCAACTCAGAAGAAACAATTGCTAGTTCATTGAAAAATTTCAGTAGATATTATTAGTACAATAACATTTCCCTGAGTATCCAATGGGCATCCATCCATTTTTAAAAACTCATTATTATGGAATCCAAACCATCATAAGCTGACCGCCAGACCCAAACCCGAAACAGTTCCATCTCTCCAACTACTACATCCAAAAAATCCATTTTTGTATTACTTCCAGTTCGTGCCTCTCGTTTAAACCTCTTTAAGAACTATTCCACTCATGCACTTCTCACTTCTGCTACGTATGCCCTATCACAGCCTCTTTGATTAGCGATTACCATCACAGCACTTGGAGACACCCGTCATTCATATTCAGAATATTTTTATATTTTTAAAAATAATGATGGCCCGTAACTCTTCCCTTAATAAAATAATAATTTAAAGTGACAAATCCTCGATGATACACATCCACAGATGTGGAATTTATGACTGCATATACAATTTGAGAAAGTGACAAATCCTCGATGATACACATTCACAGATGTGAAATTTATGACTGTGGTAGCTCAGTTGGTACAGTGTCCGACTACTGACTGGATGACTGGGATTTGATCCACTATATTACAGAAATGTTTAAACACTATAGGAGGAGAAATCAAAGCTGTTCGCGTATTTCCAGTTGTAACTCACGTAAATTCCGTAAGATAAAAAGATGCAAAATCAAATTTAGTTTTAGTCTTGTTTCTGTAAAGTTTATTCTTCAATGATTGCTCATTAAGAACAAATCTTTGTTCTTACATAATTACACACTTCGGCTGGAAACTATCAAGAGCGGATTCTGGAGTAAACTAATTAAACATACCACATAAAACAACGCAATAATATAGTTTTCTGAAAGATTTGAAACAAACTACAGCCAGTGGTATAAAACCACAAATGAGATAACATGATTTATTCTGTGTAATTTATTGCATTAAAATTGAACTAAATTTAATATACCCACCAGCCATTTGCCTCTCTCATCATACGTCGACTGATATTCAACCTTCGGTGTAAGTCCAGGCGGAAAAATCTGCAGAGGAAAAGGAACTGGCCATTCTAAGGTGGCATTAGTGACTGTCACATTAACAATCATGAGATCTGGAGGAGGTGCTGGTATCACTAGAACAAAAGAATAACATTTGTTTCACACAATGCATTATTCTGTGCCGAAGGCATGAATGGTTCCCGTTCACCAAAGCAAAACTAATGCACAGAACTTACACAATAAAAAGACCGTAAGTGATCACAAACATTGCCACATCACCTCTGATATATCACACACAGTTTGTTGAACACTGCCCATCACTGCAACTTCACGAATTTCTCAACACAATTGAAGACCTGAAGAAAAATATGTGAATGGAAGTTCTCTCCATTCTGTTCCAAGTGAAGAACTTCAATGTGTGAATGTGAATTTTTTATAGAGATGCCAGGAATGTGTGAGGAATAACAGAGAGCATATGTTGTATTCAGGAAAAGGTTTACTTTTAACCCTCTGCGGTCTGTGTCGGACCGAGTCCGACATTTAAATATCCGAGTTCCGGCCCGATGTCAGACTGAGTCCGCCACATATTTCATGAACTTCTACGTGATCTGGACTCAAACTGAGGCTGGCAAACAGTGTCAGCATATTATTCAAGCCTTCTTCTTTGTACTAGTTCTATCTTAGTTTTCCTGGTAAGACTTTGTGTACCTTATAATACTGAAAGGAGGCAGGAGAGAAAAGTCGTTTCATTCTGACACGTGTCGAAGGAAGCCAGGATTCCACACCAAGTGTTTTGCCATACATCACATAGAGATGTAATATCATCGTGTGTGTGTGTAGCTGTCAAATTTACTTAGAACAGAAGTATTTTATATCTGATAAAGTTATAAAACAAATATCCCATCTTCCTAATTGGAAATTATATTTTTTTAAATTATTTTTGGCGCATAGAGGAATCTACCACTGACATGTGCATATTCCTTGTCTTCGTATCAAGCATTCTTTGTGTGTAGTGACTTCATCGTTTACATTTCGCGTTCTGTTTCACTTTCCTGGTGTTGAATTTGGTCTTGACCTTTCAAAAACAATTAGGACGAAAGGAAGCACAGCTCTGTCAATGTGAAATGCAATGTTTATACATCGTATATCTGCATGCAATAAGAAAAGTTTAGACGTTGCCAAAGTCATACCTACCCACTAGGACTTGCTTTATTCTCTACCAAATGGCAGGAAGCTAAAAGGCATCACATATTACGCATCTCACATGTGACTGTGCTACAGCCCGTAAAAAATATTTCAGACGGTTAGTATTCAAACAAGAGGAACTGTGATCCTCTCAGAACATATTTTCACCATATTTAGCAAAGTATCTTCCGTTTTATGCAAGTTAAAAAGAAAATCAAAACTGTATATAATACTAGTTCAATTTACACAGCTTAGTGGCATTTCAATAGACCAGCAGAGAGCCATAGTGGTATTTAAAATGGGCCGCAAAGGGTTAATATATTCAAACTTTAGTACGTCAGTTCCCCTAGCAGTTCGAATTACTACTGGCTGGCATGATAATATGTCACAATTTTTAACCTGAGAGGTTTGGCAATTAGGAGGATGCTTCCTTTACTACAGAAGTCTGTACTGCCTAGAATTAAAAATTACGATAATGAACTTAAGACTTACCATGACAGTAATGATGAAACTTTATTTGCTTGGTCCAATTACCAAACGTGTTTCTGCCACTCAATGTGAAGTAGTAATATTCGTATGGTTGCCTATAGTGAGGGTCTGTAGTAAGATCCCAGAAGCAGAAGCTGTCTGTTTCATTTTCCACAATTTGTGGACATCTGTAGCGTATTCTGAAAAAGACGTGATATAACAACAATTACGTCTACACGATACAAATTATTTCTCCTGAATTGAAAAAAAATTTACTGTTAAAAAGTGTAGTCTTGAAGAAGGTAAACATATTTCCAACACAGAAGACATCCATCTTCACAGAACTAAATCTGTAAAGAAAGTTGTAATCCATAATATGTTGACAAAATTAGAAAAGACACTTAACGACAATAAATATAACACGAATAAGATTTAAAATTTAAGTTATAAAGACTCATCAGACAACCAAGAACAAGATGGTTCAGCCTGGCACTAGAAGACATCAACAAGGAAAGAAAGAGGTGGTAAAATTTTAAAAGGAAAGACTATCGGCAGACAGAACACACCTGCATAAAAAATTCTTGAAGAAGAAGATATATGTACAAAAAGAATCAGTATGTGTAATTTGCGTCTTTCAAGAGTATTTGCGCATTCCCGCTCCCATCAAAGTTGAAAGGCTTATGTCCAACTTTTTATGTTTATCTCTAGGCACAAAACAAATTTCCATTTATGCAAATGAATTTTCATGAACTTTAATAATGGCTCCCCTCACTCTCGCTGCAACTCAAAAATTTCTGGGTACTTTAAGACATGAACAAATTTGTGATACAGCAACACACATAAACAGTTTTAACTGTGAACAAATATATTAACACTAGACACAGGCAAAAGTATAATATTAAAATGGGTCTTGATGAAAGAGGATGTGAAGGAGTGGACAGGAATTAGATGACAAAGGGGCCAGAAACGGACTCTTTTGAACACGGCAATCGACATTCAGGTATAAAGCGGGGATTTCTTAACCAAGTGAGCAACCTTAAACTCAACAAAGACTCAGAACGATGGAGTTAGTTAACATAAAATTTCAAATCCTCCACTTTTAACAGAGTTTGAAGACTTAATTCATCCAGTGTGAAGACTGCGGCAATAGTTTATTCTTACCTGCCTCCTGCTCTTCCAGGAAGACGAAAGGAAAGATCGTATGTGGTTGTAATAAAACTATGGGGTTTCTTCCATGAACATGTCAAATTCTCCCAGTTTCTTGAGATGCATGAAAAGTTTTGAACTTCTTGTGGTTTACCTGTAACAGCAAGTTAACACATTCCTGATGTTCACTGAGAAAGATGCAAAGAGTTCTCTTCCATTATTTAACACTGGCACTAGGAGAGTCCTAATTATCCATTACATAAATCAATAAGTGATTAATTTAAAAATCGAACAAATTCATAAAATTGAACAAGGCTTTCAGACAATTAGTGCCTGAAAGCCTTGCTAAATTCTTTTCAAGAAAATGTATTATTAAATCACTATATCTGCTGCAGATAAAAATGTAGGACCATAATTCTGGCCAAGTACAAAAATAAACACAACGGTCAACATTTCTCTTCTAGAATTAATGAAAATGAATAATAGTCAATTACTGTTGTTTACACCAACTTGTAGTACAATCTGCACTACCTGTGACATAGGAATTCCCATCACAAGCACACAAGGACCACCGATGCAAACATAAAGAAAAAAATCTACCATTTTTTTTGTAGTAAAGTTAAGAATGAGGCAATTACAGTCCTAATTAATAACAGCGAGTTTGTGTCTATTGCATTTATATTTTATAATTAACTTTCTGAACTGTAAAGTAAGTTTGAACACAATAATTATCATTCTCCCACTGAAGGAAATACTATATTTTTAACGCATTATTTATAAAATAAAACGAGATCATACAGTCAAAGCTAAACCTTCAACCGACTTGATTGAAACATGACAGCACGCTATCCCATGTTGAGAAACATAAATATTAATTTCAAGTTCTTCATCTACATGGGATCCGCAGTGGCCGCGCGGTCTGAGGCGTGGGCCTTGTGTCGCTTGGTCGCTGGGACCGTGGGTTCGAATCCCACTCAAGCCATGTATGTCTGTCCGCGTTTTTCTGTGTTGTGCTGTCCTGTGTACAGGTAGAGGTCTCGCGACGGGCCGATCCATTGTCCGAGGAGTCCTACCGAATGTCTATAGGTCAAGCCAACAAAAAAGTTGGGACCCGCAGTGCTGTGGCACTTGAAGAACGGGTCATTCCCAGTATCCCAGTATCTGCATCTACTGATTTACAAGGGCGGACTGGATATTGGAATGCATCAAATACCATCCCTCAGAAAGAAGCTTGGCACAGCTACCAGACGTCGTAAATGAATTAAAAGTTTATGCACCTTCTAAATCATACTTACGATCGACAACTACTTTGTTGAGGCAGACGGCTGTGTACAGATCATGTATATTATTTGTCTTCAGTTTACAGTAATACATGCTGGAGGAAATTGGTGGCTTTTCTACGTATATTTCAAGCGTTGTAGAATTAACCACTGTTACAAATTCATGTGGTATCTCATTACTGTCATGAAAAAATACCAAGTCACTTGAATTCTTTCCCACAGCTGCCGAATGGCTCACATTCAATATACATAGGATTCTCAAAGGTTCTCCATACTCCAATAAAACGTCTCCTCTAGGAATTGTCACTGAAAACAAAAGAAAACATAATTAGTCTTCTAAAAAATGCATAGCTTGGTAATTCAAACCGTTTGAAAGTATAAAAAATCTCCCATGAAAAAGAAATGTCTGATATTTGATTTCCTTCAATTATTATTATTTAGTGTTCTGGTCTGCCCAAAAAGAGTTCGCCAGTTTTCCCTATTCTCAGCTTCTCGTTTTAATACGCAAACATAATTAAAGAGTAAAGCATCATCATGACTTTTGACTAAAAATTAGAATACGAAAAATAACACTGAAAAACGTATGTAAAACCAACAGAGGAAATAAACAATACCAAGTAACTAACATCAGTCCAGATGGCTGACATACAGCACCTCTACATGCAAAAATGAGGTGCAATATTTACTATTTACTAATTTGGTCAGTGTCTGGAAGAATCCGGGAGAATGCTCACCTCCAGGAGTACTCAAACCAACACTGCAGGTGTTGTAATCGCCACAAGTGTCATGCACCAAAAGAAACAGACTGAGAACCAGTGCCCCCTCGATACCACGCAGATGCCTAGACCTGGATTGCGCTTCAGGACACAAGCCAAGCAGAAAGCTCCAGCATCCCTGCATTTTGAACTGTGCTTAGTGGGACTGCATAACTAAAACGATAAGAAAACACAAATTCATTAGCATCACTTATCTGAAGCATGGAAGCAGTCCATCAAGACAAAACTATAATAATCGCATGAGATGGTAAAGTTGCGTCATATTGTGATATAATAAATATATATTATTTAAATCTTGTCCGTCTAATCACAATAAATTCTTATTAAATATTAAAATATTACAACAATTAACATTTAAAATATTTAAAATATTAAATGATGTTCTTTATCGAAATATTCGATTTACATTAGACCATCATTTTTCACGACATGTTTCAGTTCCTAAAAGAACCATCTTCAGGTGTATATAATTATATAAAGATTCAAATCAATGTAAATCGAATATTTCGATAAAGAACATCATTTAATATTTTAAATATTTTAAATGTTAATTATTGTAATATTTTAATATTTAATAAGAATTTATTGTGATTAGACGGATAAGATTTAAATAATAAATAATATATATAAAATAATCGCAGTTACTGCCGGACATTCTCGATCAATTAAACATGGGGCAACATTTCAGAAACATCGAGACACTTCACTGTGTGGCTATGAATCAGAATAATGTTGTAAATGGGAAATCAAATGCAGTTTCTCCGATTCTCCGTCTGTTTCCCCATCTCACCACCAGATATTCTCATTTGTTCTTTGTTTTTGAAAATTTTCAATTGGAATAACAAATAAAATTTCACAGCCACAGAAACTGAAGTTTACTCCAACCCCTTCGTAGTATGCACTTAAATTCCACGTAAATTCTTGTTCCCGACAGTCAGCAATGATATCGAAAACAAAATTTATGTACTGCATACAGGTGACTGAATTTTAGACACCTCCCTTAAAACTACCCTGTACATCACGCACATTCAGCCTCTCATAATGGCATCGTGGTAAATGACCAGTGTGGGGTTGTAATTCCAAGCTCAACATCCAAGAAGTCAGCAACATCTGCTTCTAACTAACACGAGCTCAGGTACGTAAACATCAGATCGTTTCTTAAAACACACTCTTATAAACAGAGAACTCTGCAGATTAATGGGCACCGAGGGTTCTTTTAAGGAGGGTAAAATGAGCCCGAACGTGTGAAGAATCAGACGAGATACGTATCGCCACTCTCTAAAGGTACAATTTGGCTGCACGCGACAGAGACGGGAGACGGACACATCGCAGCTTGTCGCCACACACTTTTGAGGTGACGACCGAGACATGCGGTAAAGTGTTTGTTTTCTTTGTTTTGTTGAGACATACGTGCACATATTCTGTGAAAAATGAGTACAAAAATGCTTCTAAAAAGGTTACTCGAAGAATAAGAAGAAGATGATGTGTTGCTGTGTTATTTGTTGCGAAAGAAACAAAGAAAACCTATGAGTTCAATATTCAAAACCAGACGTGAAGAAGGATCTTTCTGTCTGTTAATAAAGAATCATTTGTCATTAGAAGAAGATAATTTCAGGAGTTATTTCAGATTGAATCATAAGCAGTTTGGTTACGTACTGACGTGCTGCCTGAGCCCGTCGCGAGACACTACTGGTCCGAGAGCGGTCTCCTGTGCTTTGTCTCTGACGCCTGTCTTTGTCTCGCGCTCGTAATTGTACTTCATACGACTGTGCAGAGAGGAGACAGGAAGCGACCAGTCTCGGTCTCGTAACTCTGTCGCCTGTCTCGGTCGCGTGCAGCCAAATTGTACCTTAACACATCTTCACGACGTGGTGCTTAATTAAATACAATAGCTACTTCATATTCCACTATGTAATTATAATACATATCGATATCAAAAACTGCCGCTATATTTCCTTACATTAAATAATTTCCGTTTACCGGAGGCAATTTTAGGCTCGTTTTTCATCTCAAGATACTCGAGATAGGAGAGATTTTCCGACAGCGCCTGCTTCACATAACATTAAGGTTTCGTTCAAGACAGATCTCACCGCGTTCACTTCCAAAACACCTACTCAGCCAAGCGTATTTCTTGTACCTATTTTACTCTCCAATGTCAAGGCCTTGGACGCCACCTAGGGTTGGAAATCATCAACTCTACTTGATTAAAATGGAGTACAATCGCGTAATCACCGTCATTAATTGGAAGGGGGGTTGGGCACAATTTTTTTTTTCAGAGTCATCTACGCCGGAGGTTTTCAATCAGCTACTCGCGGACCAGTGCCATCCACTACACGTGCTCTTCGTACTTTGACACAGAAATATCAGAACCGAAACTGGCAGTGTAAAGTTCTTTCTTCAGAGAACTGAAAGTCAGAAATCCCTTCGTTACAGGAACTGCATTTCAGAAACATTTCATAACGAAACGTTCCGTTATGATTTAAAATCGTCAATGCGGAAATACCCGTTACTTATCTACCCTTCAAGATAGGACGCGGGGCGCGACTGCATGAATAACTTTTACGAAACACGTTTCATCAATGAGTCTGCAAAAAGAGAGACATCAAACAAGAAGATTTCGAGTTCTCACGGCGAATCCGGGTACTACGACGACGTAGAGACGCCTCCAATTCCCAGGACAACTGACAATTATTCTTACTAGACAAAAAGAGAGTTATAAAACCGCTTATAAGGTAGTATATTTGCGTCATATTGTGAATTAGGTTAATATTTTAATATTTTCCGTCAAATCACAATTTTAATAAGATATATAAAAAACAATACCTTCGTTCTAATATATAAGAGTAATCTGATAAGAACATTTCAATAAACTGCATAACATTGTAAATGATTGTAATTCGAGTTTTAAAATTACCAATCTAATTTATACCTGAGGACGGTTAAATATAACCGAAACATGTCGTAAAAGACGTTCCAATTTGTAAATCGATCATTCGATGCGGAACGTGAAATGATATTTTAAATATTTTATTATCTTATTAAAAATTGTGATTTGACGGAAAATATTAAAATATTACACTACGCTTATCTTAAATTTAGAAACAAGAGGCAATCACCATCGTGGAAACCGACGACTATCAGCTTGCAATGATCTGCAATCCACGTCAAACGTCAAGCCCCGTGTGTTCATTCACCTCACGACTTGTTTTAAACAAAATAAAGAATTTATTCTTTCATTCATTCAACAAATAAAACAACGATAGGTAAAAGATGTTGGCGATCCGGCCTAAAACGCGTAGTTCAATAACCTGGCCTGATACTAGTTTATCCTACACGTGCTAATATTCCTCCAGGTCTGGCAGGCACCCGTTTCTTACCCTTGAGATTCAAGTGACGGTCCAATCGTCGTTTAACGTTCACGCACGCAAACCCAGCAACTTAACCATTACATTATTAAAATTAATTTATTCTGACTTCGTAACCTTGCGAAAATCCACGAAGATCAGTTCTTGATTTTAAGCCTAGAGGTGAAAATCACTTAACTAAAATCTAACATTGCATGAATCTTTCATCGTGGACGGCACGGATGTTAGGTGCGTTATTTAAGCAGAGTTCGGTCACCTGATAGACCTTCATTTCTTTCACATTTCCACAGAAACCAGTACCTCACAAAGGAACAAACAAAACAGAAATTGTAGACTTGCATACATTGATTTTATCCATGGCCAAAATTGCCGCGTCTCTAAACGAGACATCTTGTGTGCTGAAATCATTTATTGCGTCGAGTTCTAACAAATTATGCAGATACGTAATAGAAGTTTAATACCACAACAAAGAAATTCACATTCTATGTTGTCTCTTAAAATATCCGAACTTTCTAGATGGGACTTGCCTCGTAAGTAACATTTTAAGACTGACTCACGGCCATTTGCCCCTAAACTGTCGACTACGCTAAAAAATACATTTTAAAATAATTAATAATTTACATTAAAGTTTTCACTTTCGTCCCTGCTACTTAGGGGCATCACACAATCCATATATTCAATATACGCAAATATACACACAGTTTTAACACACGTTATCTCAAACTGTCAGACTGAGACAGGATTCAAACTTAAATATATTAGAACTTTTAGCTTCCGTGAAGATTCAAGAATTTTCCTTGACCTGGACGTAACACAAGTTGATGTAGGATTAAAATTCCACTTAGTACAACGAAAATAAAAAAAAGTACACAAAATCAGTACTTGGGAAACATTTTGAAACGACTTCACCTTCTCCAATCCTCGAGGAATCTGGTCCCACGACATTCATTTCTCCTCACACAAACCCAAAACAGGTTTCAATGAAGAATATCTTAAATAACAAACTAGTTTCCGGGGTGATTCGGATTCAATTACAACGTCGCTTCCTACCTACATCTTGTATTCCGTCGAAGTCTACAGTAGGCGACGTAATTACAGAGATCGAAGATGATGGTCCACCATCGAATTTTTCGCCGACAGTCTCCATATTACTAACCCCCACACAGACACGACAAGAAATAAACGCACAAACTGTGAAAAGTCGTGTTGAAGACGATGGCTTATTGCGAAAGGATGTTAATTTACTACATACCAACTGCAGAGGATTAACCGTCGAATGAGTGTGATTATGAAGATGACTGTCTTCTGGGCCGTAGTGCCGTGTAATGTAGTAGAAGTTTATCAACATTTGATAGGTCCTTGCTGCTTCCATCATCAGGGCGATGAAACTCATTTGAAGACAGCCATTTTCAGATTCAACGCCGTCAAAACCTCAAGTATTGAGTGTGATTTATATATACCTATAAAGCCCCTCAAATTAAAGATGGGGAAAAACGTCGTGGCGAATACCAGTATTGAAGCTTACAAAACATTCTCCCTGGACTTAAGAAAACCATAAAAAATCTCAGTATAGCCTGGCGAATTCTTGTGCCAAAAATAACTTGGCAAGGAGTAAAGTGGAAGGAAAAGACCACGATGGATCTCGGGCAAACTGGTCATTAATATTTGAACAGGGTTCAACACTCAAATTTTACGGCGACGTCTCTAGTCCGATTTACAACCAAGTTCGCAAACGCACGCACAGAGCAACAATTCCG
>NW_019060558.1:504111-517215 GCF_000696155.1 Zootermopsis nevadensis | reverse complement strand
TAAGCTCATCATTATGCAGTTTTCTCCACGCCCCATCGTCTTCTCTCCTAGGCCCAAATATCCTCCTCAAACACCCTATTCTCAAACCGTGTTCCTCAGAGTGAGAGACCATGTTTCGTACCCATACAAAACAACAGGCAAAATTATTGTTTTGTACACTTTAAAACTCGTAACAAAATTTCTACGGGTTGTGACGCCGTGTAGACTCGTAGGTAGATAACCAGGGGCATATTCCTGTCTTTTCTCTAGCCCCAAAAAATTCTCCACTTCCCAACACCGCAATTTCAACCCTGAAGATGGAAACAGTATGTTTATGTCAAATGTTGGTATCAACCTACCAGTCTACACGGCGTCACAACCCAGAATAATTTCATCTTAGACGTTCCCAAATAATCATTCGTAATCATTCAGCATTATATAACCCACGAAAATGATGAAGGACGAATGGCCAAGAGACAAGAAAGATGTTTTAAGGCTTCTGACTCGTAACTGGGAGGTGTGATGAAGGGTCGTTAGAAGAAGTCTGTTTCGAGCTCCGCTTATTTTGGCGATACACAACGCCAGGGGCTCCGCTGGGCAACCCGCCCTACAGACACATTCCTCAGCTGCGTTCCTTTCAACACCTCAGTATCAAATATAGAATGAAACGTCGAAATAACCAAAGCACAAGGACCGCGGGCTAAATGCGTGGAGCATCGGCACGTTTTGAGGAAACGTAAACAACACAAAATGCACCCCGTTCTGAAACGGTCTCACAGCTATCAAAATAACATTTTCATTAGAATTAATATTTTGTCGGTGCCTTGGAGTTGTGCTCACAACAGTCACACCTGCGTTTACAAATTACAAAAACATGTTGCGACAATGCAGTATGTCGAGAGCATAAAACGCCAAATTACTTTCCTTCTTCTCAGTTACGACGCAGATAAAGTTAGATTTTGATCACAAATCAACAAATTCACTGACCGAAAATTTACATCACAAGTTTAAAATGTTGATGACCAATTACAAAGTACCGTGGCGATTTAATTATTCCTGGGCTCCTCCCACATGTGACGTAGCAAACCACAGATCAGACGGAAAAATATAACGTTGATGCCAGTTCTTCCAGACGTGGAGGCAGTCGCCGAACTGGGTCTGGAATACTCAAATAACCTGGAGGTAAAAGTAATTTACACGAAACAAGTAATATAACTGGCAACACGCCTAGCTATAACTCTAAAACCGTATTATTATATTTATTTAGTGTTCTGTGTGACGACAGGTCCATATGAACAGGATCCTTCCATCCTTTTCTCGGACTGGGACCTGTTCATATACGTTCTTGGCAGATTATCCAGAAGTGGTTTGCCATTGCCTTCTTCTGTGTGTGAATGGAGTAATTGTTGGGATGCCACGGAGGAAAACTCCGTGTTGCCTAGACCACGGCCTTGCCCAACACAAGTTAGAAATTCGGGCACCGCCGGGAATCGAACCCGAGACCCCAGGATTACAAGGCCAGCGTCCTAACCGCTAGACCACCGTAATCTCTCGTTGTATACCGCGATCTCTGAATGTGAATTAATTTTGAAACAGCCGATCTGCAACCGAATTAACCAGCTCGTTGCCAGTCTCGTTATATTTAGCCCAGATTCATGGGATAATTCACCTTACTCTGTCGTCGATTTTGGGGCACCTTATCGTAAGCGGCTCACGTGCGTCACAGGGAGATAAACGCGCTTAGAGCAACAACGGCGTAAGTAGCATCGCTTCTTTTTATTTAGTGTTCTGTCTGCCGACAGGTCCATATGAACAGGATCCTTCCATCCTTTTCTCGGACTGGGACCTGTTCATATACGTTCTTGGCAGATGATCCAGAAGCGGTTTGCCATTGCCTTCTTCTGTGTGTGAATGGATTATTTGTTGGGATGCCACGGAGGAAAACTCCGTGTTGCCTAGACCACGGCCTTGCCCAACACCACGATCCGAAGGTGTGAAACACTAAAAGCTGAGAATGTACTTGAAATATCTTAGAAACGACACAACCAATGCAAGGAGAGATTCTAAGAACATGTGTAATGAAATGAGCAAATCAAGGAGTGGACTGAACATAAATAATGGGTCTACAGAACCAGTACGTAACTGTGCAATGAAGTTACAACTAAAGATACTGAAATGCGAATAAACGTTACGTTTCTGAGATCCGAGATTTCCACGGCGATGAAGATAATAATGATCTTCAGCCCTGAAGATGGAGCATGTTTCTCGGAAACGATGGAATCTGAAGGCAAGTCTACACGGCGCCAAAACCCAGAAGGTCGTCATTATCATGCGCGTTTGACTTTTCTTCCAAGATATATTTTATTTGCCTGTTTTATTCACTGCAGGCCTCATTCTGTTACGGCATAATCGTACAAAAAGTTTAATCGCCGGGATCTCGGAGTCGATCACAGCACAAGGTCACCTTCTCCATCCTGGGCGGGAGGAAAATATTAGCACAACATAACTGCGTCACTGCCCTTGTCGCATTATTTGTTCTACAGAGCAACACTCGAGAAGTCAACCTATCCCACATACATACACAAAGTCCCGAACATCCTGTCTCAAGCGCTGTCGCCTTCTTAGCACGACAGTCTTCCATCTCCCCCGAACCCCGCACAGTAACCCTGCTTTAGAAACGGCACGATCGCTTCCTATGCAATCCTATCACGTGGTTTCATTATTTGCTGCTAAGAATATATAATAAAAATGGAGGACACTTGCGAACGATAATGTTGGACGTGGCAATAATTCTAAGACTTTCCTGGAGAGACTGGAAAGAGCGTTGAACAACCTGTCAGGTCAGCCAGCCTCCAGGCTTAGAATCAAACCCGGCACCTCCGAAACACGAAGCATTACAATACCTACTGTCCACAGACCACGAGAAAAACCCTGCGGGGGGAATGCTACTTATCAGCTGGACTAGAGGGCTGCTATTGGTGGGAAGTGTGATACGTCACAGTTTTACGCTACTACACAGACTGAAAACATCAAGCAGTTAAGAGTAGCGTGTAGTGAGCGCACCTCTAATGTGTTCTGTGGATGTTGCGATAATATTCTAGATTAAATCGCTGTGCCACTGTGAGGTAATCTTAGAACTGTGCCCATTAGAACACATGAAAGCCTGTAGTCTGTTGTTCGTTCAGTGGTTGTGGAACGAATGCTTTTAGGATGGGTCGTCACTCACCGCGAAATCTTGCGCATGCGCGTATATCGAATTCCTAGCAGGGATTTTCTCCTGGTCCCTGGACTGTGGTTGTTGCGATAATATTCTAGATTAAATCGCTGTGCCACTGTGAGGTAATCTTAAAGCTGTACCCATTAGAACACATGAAAGCCTGTCGTCTGTTGTCCGTTCAGTGGTTGTGGAACGAATGCTTTTAGGATGGGTCGTCACTCACCGCGAAATCTTGCGCATGCGCGTATATCGAATTCCTAGCAGGGATTTTCTCCTGATCTGTGGACTGTACTCAATACAACGGTGCGTGCAATCGCACTTGGTTTCCATTAACCGATCGGACACGTGTAGAGGTAAGGGTCTACACTTGTGTTTGAGTGGCGTTGCCGCTTATAACGAACGAGACTTCTCGCAAATTTCGTCAATTACTTCAGGCGAATACAACACGATGGCCTCACTGCCATCCTCCGATATCATTTTACGCCAAATAGCATCTGAAACCGAAAAACCGCAGTGAAATGAGATTTGAGGTTCTCAAGGCGGCGAGTATGCATGTAGATGACTGTCTTCCGGTCTGTTTGCGCCGTGTAGAGTGGTAGAAGTTTACCGACGTTTAAGAGATGCTTGCTGCCTCCACCATCAGGGCAATACAGGACCCAAGGACTTGATAATGGAGACAGCAGACAACTCTGAAACGTCAGTAAACTTCTACCAGACTACACGGCTCTACATCCTAGTAGACAGCCAGTTCCAAAAACGAAGCACAGGAAAGTTCACACGCCACGACGCCTGTAATGTACGGTATGTACACGTTAAATTATTTGCCCTTGTTATCTAAACGTAAGCAAACTGGACCCCCAACTCCCTACTGGTTGGGTACGGAAACATGGTAATTCATGGCAGTTGCACAAATTGACAGACAACTCATGAAGTTGATTAGACAGGCACTCAGCTGCATTAGCATGCAAACGCAGTGAGACGTGTCCTCATTGTTTCATATCGCACTACAACAAAACACAGTTGTCTTGTTCCACTTCATTTGAACACTATGACGCGTGTTTCTCACTCGCATCTCGAAGTGTCGTCTCATGATGTATCGAACACACTTTCTCGAGATCTGATGATTTCACAGCGATGAAGATGCCGATCGGCCGTCCATCTTATAGGTTGTGTTGTCGTACAAACTGCACTGTGAAGATGAGCTATACATGTTTCTTCATAACAAATCTCAGTTCTGATTAGCCGAAACTTCGAAACGTAACAGTCTCAACAAGTCTTAGCAACAAGAATACTAGTGAAATGAAGCTGGCGTCCAGTAGTCGGGAAAAATCTGTGTCAACGTCCCTTAGAAGCAAATGGCAAGAGGATAAGTAGAAGACCAAGCACCATACACTGTCTACACACTTAACATAACTGCTCAGGGGCAGTATTCCATAGATCAGTGGTATTCAACCTCTTTTTGTTCGCGTACCCAGATATAATTTCTCTTCAACTTTGTACCCCCAAAGTCGTTGGTGTATAATTCAAGTTATACATAGTATATAATCTACATCTAAAATAAATTAAATAAATTGCATTACTGATTATTCAGTGTTTATCATAAAATAATATTTTTTTTAAAATTTCACGTACCCCCTAAGATGTCTTCGCGTACCCCCAGATATAATTTCTCTTCAACTTTGTAACCCCAAAGTTGGTTTATAATTCAATTTATACACAGTATATAATCTACATCTAAAATAAATTAAATAAATTACATTACTGATTTTTCAGTGTTTATCATAAAATAATATTTTTTTTAAAATTTCACGTACTCTCAAAGATGTCTTCGCGTACCCCAGGTTGAATACCACTGCCATAGATCCCTCTGTTCCTATGTCAGCACTGCGTTAAAGTCCAAATATTAGAGCTGTTATCGCCTGCGAAAACCTGTGACAACCTTGAAGAACGAATGTGTCGGTTCTAGGACGAAGACACTGTTGTTTAAGAAAAGAAAAGTCTTAGGAACTGGGCTTCTGTTTTCTAAACTCCTTGCATGACAAGCAGTTTTAAGGAGAATCAGTAATGTCTGACTTCAGCTTCTTGAAAGTAGGGAACAGGTCTACAATGGACCAACACGATACAGAATAAAACTAGATCAGCAACTTTGCTGGCAGACTACTGACTTCTAAATTAATAGCTTGTGTATTCAGCAATTCTCGAAATTAAACAAAAGGGCAGGCTAACGCGACCTTCCCATTGTGTGATCATTTACGTGCCTCATATAAAGAAGGCAAAGCAACGGCCTCCACCACACAGCACTGCGCAATAAGAAAAATCCCCCTTCAATCACAATTTCCCAATAACTTCTCTAGAGAACCCGTTAGTAGTGTCCTTCAAAATCATTTCATTAATACAAGTCGTTCACACTTTACTGTATCTACTACATGGACATTCTATCGCAGAATATGGCAAACTAAACAAATTAATTTCCACCATTCACAGAATCGGCAAGGACAGTTTGCACAACATTAGGCCGCTCTGCAAATACACGTTACGTCATACCTCGTTGACCAAAATGTCACCAGGACAGAAGGTTTCAAGACACTTGAGAATTTCATGGCTGCGCACTTCGATGATGTCCTAATGGCGCAAGTGGCAAATGACTGTCGTGTCGTCTGCCTCCTCCTGAATAACAGTGAAGTTCCTCCACTTGCCGGCTACCCTCAAGTTCTTCAGCTGCGCCCACGTGACTTCACTGGACTACTCTGAGGTGACAGCACCCGAGATTTTTAATACCAGCAATGAAAATGTAAAATGAAATTTCAACTCCACCCCATGAATTAACATAAAGCGAAATCTGCTCAGTTGATGCTGTGTCTGGGGTCCCGGGTTCAATTTCCGGTGGTGCTCAAATTTATAACTTGTGTTGGGCAAGGCCGTGGTCTAGGCAACACGGAGTTTTCCTCCGGGGACTTCCCCGGTTTCTCCGTGGCATCCCATTCACACACAGAAGAAGGCAATGGCAAACCACTTCTGGATCATCTGCCAAGAACGTATATGAACAGGTCCCAGTCCGAGAAAAGGATGGAAGGATCCTGTTCATATGGACCTGTAGTCAGACAGAACACTAAATAAATAAAAAGTCGGTTAGGTTAATCAATTGCTTGTTTCGTTCCCTGGGACTAATTACTCTGCCTTGCTTTCGTTTTATTTCATTTTTTATATTTTACTTTGTGTTGGTCAAGGCCGTGGTCTAGGCAACACGGGGTTTTCCTCCGTGGCATCCCCACAATTACTCCATTCACACACAGAAGAAGGCAATGTCAAACCACTTCTGGATCATCTGCCAAGAACGTATATGAACAGGTCCCAGTCCGAGAAAAGGATGGAAGGATCCTGTTCATATGGACCTGTCGTCAGACAGAACACTAAATAAATAAAAAAAAATCGACAATCAGTTCACTTACTTTCCACGGTACACTTCTCACGACTGATTCTCAAAACAGTATCAATAAAAGGGAACACAGATTCTCACGGCGGCGAAGATGGGAGACGTAATTCAACAGAAACGTTCGTAAACTGAGGAAGACCACGATAAACGAACCAACTCAACATCCCAACGAAGCCTCAAGAATAAGCGCCACATACATTTTAACAACTTTTCATCAAGTAAAATTGTTCTACGAATGACCTCGACGGAATATTGGCAAAAGTTAAAAATTATTACAAAAAAATTAAAAATAAAATCCTTAAACTATTCATCGACAACCGGAACGTGATGTCGACCATTCACGCCATCTAGAGCCAAAGTCAACAACAAGTAGGAGCTACATCACCTCTCCCTACAAGTGCCCCCATGGCGTGTAGCGAGACTACAGCATAAATGAAATGAGCATTTACTTCGGTACTTCGGCGCGCGAAACAATGAATAAACGAATAAATAAATTAAACAATGCTGGTACAGTTACGTTACTGATAGAAAGCTGAGGGCATCACTTGGATCGAAAACCGGGTAACAGAACAGAGATAATCATGTAAGGTTCGTGCTTTGTACTGAACTAAAACTGATAATCTAATTGAATCGAGGATAAGATTGGCGGGAAATAATACATAATGCATACAGAATTTTCATTGGGAAACCTCCAGGGAACCGAAGAATAAGTGGGAGGTTTCCTTACACGAATTACAAGTAGCCTACAATTCTGGATCAGAAATGTATTAAAAGTTCCCAGAACAAAATGCAGATAAACTGAAGACGAACAGTGGAGCTCGCTTATACCAGAAACGAAGAATCTCGTTTGTTGAGACCTGGCACTTGGAAATATTAATTTTAAGAGGATTTTTCTTTCAGTCTGAATTTTGTTGGCCAACGACTGAGTTGACGCACTATTCAAGTGGAATTCAAAGACTTTATTATGTTTTCATAAGACATTTAATTATTGTATAAACAGATATTCAAGGCCATAGTATTGCGACGCTAACGCAGTAATTTAAAACAGCACCGACAAACACATCTCACGTGCTGGGAAAATTAACGAATTCGCCAACCACAGAGCGCAGATACGAACAGCTGACCTTTTAGCAGGATTATAGTTCTACACTTACAAATATTATACGTATTTAAACACTTTTAATATTTTAATATTTTCCGTCAAATCACAATTTTAATAAGATAATAAAATATAAAATATTTAAAATATAATTTCACGTTCCGCATCGAATGATCGATTTACAAATTGGAACGACGTTCCAATTTGTAAATCTTATTAAAATTATGATTTGACGGAAAATATTAAAATATTAACCTAATTCACAATATGACGCAAATATACTACCTTATAAAGGATAAGCTGTTCATTACGAAGCTCTTAATTACAGATCCACAATATTCCCACGACAGCAGCAGAAACGTCGTCTTTAAATAACCCAATCTTATTAAAATTGTGATTTGACGGAAAATATTAAAATATTAACCTAATTCACAATATGACGCAAATATACTACCTTATTAAACACTTTTATCAAATTACAAGTATTCTTCATTTCAAATACAGTCTTAAGCAACAGCACTAGACAGCCCCCCCCCCCCTTCCTCGCAACATGTTCACTTCCTGCAAAAATAAGTTAGACTAAACCGAGACGAAGGCAAACATCGAAAATATCTTAACTCGTAATTTGAGAATTATTAACAATTTTTCTCGTATCCCTCGACACGCGCAAAGCTAGATAATTTTCGATTCGACATAAAATGATTACAAGCGAACCGCATCCAGTGAGCTTGTATTTAAAGATATAGTATTTGCAGAACCATGTTTACTTCTGACTCGTTTGCAAACATATCTACCTTGTTACATGATGTGTAAGGAAGGTCGTCTACCAGGAAAGAAATATATGTAAATTAGTCTACTCTGCTGAAAGTTGTCAGAAGGCCGCCAGGAATTGCCACGAAGTATAACTCAACATTGCGATATGCATTTCCAGTTACACAGTAAAATCTATATACAAAAGCAGACTTGAAACAAAATGAAACCTGTCGAAAACAATTAGAATTAATGCCAATGCTTATAAGGAATGAAAGATGATAGGGTGGAAACCAACGGAAGAACACGCCTATAATATAAAAAGGCCTGCTAGATTATTTATTGACGTTTCTTCATATAGCTAATTTTGTCTGCAACTTATAAGAGAAGATGCATTCCTGTTATAAACAGGAATTATGATGGACATCGGCAATAGACACTGAATAATCAGTAATATAATTTATTTAATTTATTTTAGATGTAGATTATATACTATGTATAACTTGAATTACACACCAACATGTTAGGGGGTACGTGAAATTTAAAAAATATATATTATTTTATGATAAACACTGAATAATCAGTAATTTAATTTATTTAATTTATTTTAGATGTAGATTATATACTATGTATAACTTGAATTATACACCAACAACTTTGGGGGTACAAAGTTGAAGAGAAATTATATCTGGGGGTACGCGAAGACATCTTAGGGGGTACGTGAACTTTTAAAAAAAATATTTTATGATAAACACTGAATAATCAGTAATTTAATTTATTTAATTTATTTTAGATGTAGATTATATACTATGTATAACTTGAATTATACACCAACAACTTTGGGGGTACAAAGTTGAAGAGAAATTATATCTGGGGGTACACGAAGACATCTTAGGGGGTACGTGAAATTTAAAAAATATATATATTATTTTATGATAAACACTGAATAATCAGGGCCAGATTTATGGTTAGCCACAGGAGAACCGGACGTAAGGACATTCGATTTGGGAGATTATATACTATGTATAATTTGAATTATACACCAACTTTGGGGGTACAAAGTTGAAGAGAAATTATATCTGGGGGTACGCGAACATAAAAAGGTTGAATACCACTGGCTTAGAATGTTGAAGGAAAATGGCTGTCACATTTTCTGGGCTGCAGCGCCGTGTAGCCTGGCAGAAGCTTACCGACGTTTCAGAGATACGTGTTGCCTGCATCATAAGGCGATATGACGACAATCTCAAATGCTACATAGGACGCTGAAGGTACTCCAACTGCAGTCATCGTGTTCAGTGTTTATAAACGTGCGGAATGCTGGGAAATGCGTGCCGAAAAGACGAAAATGCTAGAACACATACGCACATCATGCATTTGATTTCCTAACTCGTATCGTACGTAGGATACATCAATGCACGGCGTATGTCACAGCAACAATATTTTCCTCTTTATCTAAAAGCTCGACGCGAAAGGAAAAAAAAGGGAGAGAAAGGATTCGATTCCTTGACAAAGAGGTTTCTGTGTTGGTAAGGAGACTCACGGAAGGCAACTCGAACAGCGTACATCCGCACTCGGCATTAACCACGGCACAGTTCAGTATCTCACGACACACAAAATCACGCATTATTGAACAACTGATAATATACAAGAACATTTTTATTCAACAGAATATATGCGCTTATGAACTCGGCTTTTAGGGAACAGGCCGCTTAGAACAGTGATATTCAACCGGGGGTACGCGTGCCCCCGGGGATATGAGAAGACATCTTAGGGGGTATGTGAAATTTTAATATATATATATATATATTATTTTATAATAAACACTTAATAATCAGTAATGTAATTTATTTTAGATGTAGATTATATACTATGTATAACTTGAATTATACACCAACAACTTTGGGGGTAAAAAGTTGAAGATAAATTATATCTGGGGGTACGCGAGCAAAAAAGGTTGAATACCACTGTTATAATGTATCTGTTGACCAAATATCCTTTCGTTCCCATTAATTGAATTTTCTGCAGGATCTGATTTTGAAGATTATATGGATGAGGTTACGCGAAAAACGTGCCAAAGAGGTAATGTACCAGAAACTGCAGTATGTACTTTCTCTTACAGTATTTATTCATGAATAATGCACTTAGAACATGAAACGTTGTTAAGTGGAACATGCACTCTACATGAGAGATGTAAACAGAATAAGGAATAAACACGTTTGAAGATGCAGAAACGGTACCTAAGTAAACACACGTAACTTGAAAGAAGAGCCAAAATGTATATTTGAGTTTGAACTAGCTGTTCGGACTTTCCAAATGCATTTCTTTCGGTTCTACCCACTTTCATTCATCATGATGTACATTTACATACACAACGCTCTTACTGATTAAAGAAATTGTGATAACAGAGACATGGGTTATTTTCTGTATACTTATTAACTGTTAAATGTAAATTATATCACGTAATAGCGCAATATACCTAAGCTGCAGCCTTGGAATATTCAAAGAAACATGCCAGGCAGTTACTGGGACCGACAACTACTCTAAGACCAATGTACTGTCGGAAAAAGTAAGAAAATAGGTTTGTTAACTTGGAAGGACCTGCGAGTATTAAAGCTTGTAGTTTGTGAACTCAAAGATAACATTCAGAGACGAGTGTGACGAAGCAGCTAGCAAACTGTCTCGATGTAAAGTAACGTTCTTGTATACGCCATGCCCAAACCTGGCAAGCTTGTGCGCAGCTGGCTTGTAAGGCGGCCTAGCAAATAAAGTGACCTTCACTCGAGGGACACAGGAAGGTTTGAGATGGAGACCTAAAAACTCATTCTTATTTCATTTTTATACAACAGAACTTTAGGTTTACTGGGTTTAATTTTGAATAACACGTTCTGTCTTCTCTAGAATGTTATGTTGGTAATTAAACATCGACCAGACTACACAGCGCAACAACCCAGAAGACAGAAATCTTCATATTCATCGCCCTGATGACGGAGGCAGTATGACCTCTGAAACGTCGATAAACATCGATCAGACTACACAGCGCAACAACCCAGAAGACGGAAATCTTCATACTCACCGCTGTGAAAACCTCAAGTCTTACAACAACTGTGTTCTTAGCATGAACAATGTTCGCTTGGCTCTCCACACTTCGTTATGTCTTCTGTAATACGCAATAAACTTAATAGGAAACGTTAAGATAAAGAGGAATTCAGAACGACCCACAAGTGAGAAAAAGTAAACAATTAACTTTCAATGAAGATGGATGCCTTCTGGACTGTAGCGCTGTGCACTGCGGCCATCACCAGGGCTCCCTGATGATGGAGGCAGTAAGCTCTCCTGAAACGTCGGTCAATATCCACTAACTACATGACGCAACAGCCCACAAGACACACAACTGGAATTCTAACACCTGACGTCGTTTTAGCTTCATCAAATTCTGTTCTGAGTTTGTTCTTTAACACATGACCCACAAGACACACAACTGGAATTCTAAAACCTGACGTAGTTTTAGCTTCGTCAAATTCTGTTCTGAGTTTGTTCTGTAACACATGGACCGTGTTTTAAAGATGTCAATCCATAAGAGACAAAATCAAGCATCAATATTAAAGAGTATCGCCAAATCTCGCAGATTAACGGTTCAAAAAATGTCAATAACTGCGATTCCTTGCATCTTCTCCATCCCACAAAATCCCTTCCGATTCTCCTCCTTAAAATATTTTGAATATACGTGTGTTCACAAAATTAAATTAACTCGCAGAAATGCTCGGGCTTCCAAGTCCGACAATCAACACACGTAAGAACGACAGGCATTGTCAATTGAAAGAGCATTGTAAAACCTGCCCAAAAGCGAACCTAGAAATTACTCACGGTTCCAAGAATATCAAGTCAAAAAGATAAGATAAAGGCTGCTTCCAATAAACAAAAAGGTAAAATAGTCTGCGTGAATATTTGTTGCTGTCATAATTATTTCGTACTGTTGGTCCTGAAATTCACTAGAAAATGAACATCTCCGTACAAATTAAGACGGACGGTGGGCAACAGATGATCTGAATATGTTAACGTCCTACTGGAAAAAGACAGAGAGAACTGAAAAGAGCTATGTTTCAATATTATCCTCCCACACGCGTCTAGGTCTTCCCAGTGGTCTCTTCTGGTTTGCCCACCAAAACCCTTTATGCATCCCTCTTCTCTGTCATGCGGGCTATATGCCCCGCCCATCTCATACATCCTTGACTTGATCAGTCTATGAAGCTCCTCCAGCCTCCCAGTATTAATCCCTCTTGGTCCGAATATTCTCATCATCACTCTGCTTCCATCATGAGGAAAGCTTCAAAATACACTACGCAACAACCCAGAGGGCAGCCATCTTCATCTTCTTTACTACCAGCCGTAAAAGACAACTCACAAAGTTTCACCAACTGAGTTACGTCACTTCAAAAACCACAATTTGAAATAAATCATTGCGTTTTAAAGGCGATGCGCCATTATTTCTATTGAACTCCCGACCACCTGGATTAAGATATAAGTATATTTGGGAACAACAATAACAAATCAAAATGACACTCATGAAGAAGTTAGGAGGAGATTAAATTCTGGAAATGCTTGCTACTTCTCAGTTCAAAATATTTT
>NW_019060558.1:467804-488966 GCF_000696155.1 Zootermopsis nevadensis | reverse complement strand
GTCCGGGCGCCTACACTGCGAGAACCGGAGCATCTTGCAGAGCTATTCGATTTCGTTTCTTCTCCCGTCTGTATTCCCTGGGGACGGGAGGATCATTCAGAATCCATCACAATGGCCTTGAGGTTCCCCCACCCCACCCCTCAACACGCCGATGAAGCTGGATGAGACGTGATTCAGTTAACAAAATTATTTATACTGTGTTGGTCGGGAGTAACTGAGAAAACAGCCATGTTTCCGCTGTTTAGTTCTGTTAATTCCTACTACGCAGTATTTAAATTAAATTCTAAGTCAAACAGTTTTTATTAAATTTTTAACAAATAAGCTCAAAATTTTGGTGATCAAAACTCAGAAGACGACTGAAATGTTTGTCCAAACGATGGGTAACTTTCAACATTCAACGCGGATTATTCCCGAAAGCCGAATTTGTACTCCGAGGTCCAATTGCAAAAAAAAGCCAGAGACAAGAAATTTATAAGCGGTAACGCGAAACTTTTAATCATGTTGATGGTTTTAAACGCAGTAAGTCACTAACCAATGCTTCAACAATTCTTCTGTTTTAAACCTTGCTATCGCAAAAAGGAAACGCGCTGTTCAGCTCGACCATACGAGAGAATCGGCGCTGTTCAGCTCGTGGAAATATGATCGGATCGGCTCGCCCGTTAAATTTTCATCCATCTCAATAATAAAGTGCATCGCACTGGAGTGGGAGACTTAACAACATGCCGACTTCATTAACAAGGCAACGTCCATGTACAAGATACAAGATGTGTATGAGAGCAATAAATTAATATTAACGTATACATTAATAATAATGAGTAAAAGATTCCAAGGCGATTAAAAATAAAATCTTCACCGGCGATCAGCTGCGTCAATCCAAATCAAAAAATCAAACGTTTCGGAAAACCTCTCTGGACAAGTTTCCGACGTTAAAATCCCTGCCCTCGCCGAGAATGGAACGCCGGTCGGTCAGCTCGTAGCCAGTCCGTATACCGACCTACCCTGGTCTTCAGAGAGTTCAAATTTCTGACCAACTAAATACATATCAATGACTCAAAGAGCAGCAAAAACGTATTAAAAGAGGTCATTCAACCAAATGATTCAATTCATTACCATCAACCAACAGTGTTGTATTAAAATTTCTGTATTCTGGGGTGTAGCACCGTGTAGTCTGGTAGAAAATCATCACCCTGATGATGGAGACAGCTAGGACATATGAAACGTTGGTAAACTTCTATCAGCCCAAAAACAGACATCTTCCTACTCACCGCTGAGACAACCTCAAATCTTACTTGTGTTTTATTTAGCAGCTAAAGTACGTAAAAAATTCAACTATCTATCGCATAATATGATATAGTTGCGTCATATTGTGAAATTTAATTAATTATTCGGTTTTTGTCCGTCTAATCACAATTCATATTTAAAATTTACAATTAAGATAATTAAAATATCATTTTATGTTCCTCATCGAACAATCGATTTACAATTGGAACATCTTGTATCTTAATTGTAAATTTTAAATATGAATTGTGATTAGACGGACAAAAACCGAATAATTAATATCTATCGCATTAATAAGCTCTCCCGCATTACTGGGAACATAACTGGAAAAGCAGAGGGGTATAAACCAGCAGCAGCGGTAATGCTTACGAACAGTCCAATGCAGCCCCGAAACTTCCCATGATCCTTTGCAAAACAAGATCAAATTTCTAAGCAATTCATCTTCACGAAATCTAAGGGGAAACACCTTTAAAATTTCTAACCTGTAAAATTCCTTTGTTGACTAGTGACAAACGAGCAGAACTCCAAAATTCGACAGACCTCTGTCGGGAACATGAGGGATTTTTACGAAAAAAAAAAACTCTGCTAATCTCAAATTCGGCAGAGGGGACAACAAAGGTAAACATGATTAGTGAGATTTCAGGTTCCTACGGCGACGAGCACGAAGAGGGCTTATTTTGGGATGCTGCGTCGTGAAGTCTTGTGGGTACTGACCGAACTACATGGCGCAACATCCCACAAGACACTGTCATGACTTATCTTCTTTACTTTTTAAACAGTACAAGCAATCTAAATCAATCACTAACACGAGACTGGAGATTAGAAGCGCCTATAAGACAGACAGAAACGTCACAAACATTTTCCCTCGCATAAGCGCAAGGAAGTTATACAAAAGTAGACGAGACATTCAGTGCACAGTGTTCTCAACGTTCATCAATGCACCACCAGACACAAAGAGAAGACTATCGGAGTTTGGATGGAGCAGGGCTGGGGACGTTAACACGTGTGTACACGTTATGTGTTTAGAGTTTGGAGCTGCCGTTGTTAAAGGACTGGCCTTATGAGTGCTTGCTTTCTTGTTTGCACATTCAATAACTCGAGATAGAATCCAGTGGCGTCTTTTAAAAGTACGACCACCCAAGAGCAAGGAAGGGACGGTTTGTGGTTGTCGAGTGTTGACTCTCCCAATGGATCGCTTGGAGAATGCTCAGGCAGCACGTCTAAACCTTGGGGCCAACAGCCAGTCGTCACCCTCCTTCGGGATGAAGTCCAGGGTATGCATGTCGTTCCACGGTTACCCAAAACAAATTCTGGAAACTGTAGTGGCGTGCATTTACCGTCGGGGGGGACCCCCCCTCCCAACACAGACACCCACAAACTCAAATTGTAAATAACTGAGCACTAATTGTGATCGGAACAAGCTCTGCAAATATGAAGAGAGGCCATTTTATCCTGTTACCAGAGACTGTATCATTTTTAAATTTAATTTACATTCATACGTTCATCATACCCATCTGACATTACTGAAACGTTAAAATATGAGAATCTTAAAACAGATAGAATTAAAGTGAAAGTCAAATGTTTTTGTGTACTGTAATGCATATGCATCGCACACTTGTCATAGGACCACCGCCGAAGAGGAACGGATGATGACAGACTGTAAGCTATTTCATGATCACCTTTCATTGTAACACGCAAAATAATTGAGAAATTTAATTTGACATCATTTATCATTAGGAAATTACGGTACATAAAAGCTCCAACCTAAGATAACAGGTCGTAAGCCAGAACAAAACTAATGCGTTCAAAACTCTCTGCGACTGTGGCCCACAGGCCTTAAAATGCTCCTTGCTGAAGAGGTGTTATATAGTGAGAGTTAAACGGGCGCAGTGTTACGTATAAGAAACGCAATGCTCTGTATATGTGCGTTATACCTTAACGTCTTATCGCTAAAATATATAATAAAATTCAGGTCAATACACAAAACTTTATTTGGATGTTAAAATTTAAAATTTAAAATGTTAAAATTTTAAATTTTAAATTTGCGCCATTCATCACTATAAGGATGTTACATTAGAGCGCTTTCATTCATTTCACAACATGTTTCGATGTAATACATCATCTTCAGGTGTTGTTTTTTAAAACTATTTTATATTATAATGCATGCCTTTCAATATATTCATTATTGTAACATGTGTTCCGCTGGTTCTAATGCATGCATTATAATATAAAATAGTTTTAAAAAACAACACCTGAAGATGATGTATTACATCGAAACATGTGAAATGAATGAAAGCGCTCTAATGTAACATCCTTATAGTGATGAATGGCGCAAATTTAAAATTTAAAATTTTAACATTTAAATTTTAACATCCAAATAAAGTTTTGTGTATTGACCTGAATTTTATTATATATTTTAATCAAAAACACAAACATGACGCATGTAAACCTTAAGTCTTATCGCTAATTTGCTGCCCCGCCAACTTACGACACCGGGGACTTTCTCCGGGATTATATAACGACCGGAGCACGAAGCGTCCACTCACATCCACAAGCATGAAAGTTCAAAATGCGTGGAACTTCACCTCCACTCCCCATCTGTTTTTAAGACGATGTCCTGACTTCCTTACCAAAATGGCTCAATACCTGCCCCTAAAAAGCAGCACCAACATTAGGATCGACAACTTCACAAAGAAACAGAAAACGAAGGGCAAATCCCACATTTTTATGGGTCCCACAAACATTTTTAAGGATTCGTTGTATCAGAATAGAATCGAATATGACAGATGAGATAAAACGCAAAAGATGAATTATAGTCTAATTTGTCTTACATAAAATTATATTGCCCAAAGGTCTGGTCTTAAGTACCAGTACGGGTCTAAGAGTAAATGTAAGATATAAATCTCAAAATACTTCCATTAAAGATCTGCTGTCAAACACAAGGTCAGAACGGGAGAGTCCTCGATGTCAGTGAAGCTGAGGCTATTAAGAAACTTTTCATTTTGCTGACACTGAGATAATAAAAACGTCAAGAAAAGAACGTCGACAAAAGACAGTCTGCTGAAAGCCTGTAAGTGGGGGAACAGAAACTGTCTTCTGAGAGAAAAGACAGCGTAATCTTATAAGTTAAGAATTGAAAGTAACTCCTGGGGGAAAGAACAGAAACCTATTCACATGAAAAGCTCGAATATACATAAGCTTTTAAAGATAATATTTACTGCTACAATGTAAAATAAGTAGTGCAGTCAAGGAGATTCAATGAAGTCACCAGACAAATACAAATCCTTCACAATTGAATCAGCATCCTTTTTGGAGCACTGGGAACAAACAAAGCACAGCTGCAGCTAGTCTTGAAATCCGACTGAAAAGCGAATTTTGCAACACAAGCCTACACGTGGGTGGAGTCGGGAAATAAAACGCCATAAACACGAAAAATTATTTCCCATATTTAACGACGTTTCTTTAACTACATATATCATTACGTCGCGTCCCGTAGGAATTTATTATTATTTTATTTAGTGTTCTGTCTGACGACAGGTCCATACGAACAGGATCCTTCCATCCTTTTCTCGGACTGGGACCTGTTCATATACGTTCTTGGCAGATGATCCAGAAGTGGTTTGCCATTGCCTTCTTCTGTGTGTGAGTGGAGTAATTGTTGGGATGCCACGGAGAAACCGGGGGGAAGCCCCCGGAGGAAACCTCCGGGTTGCCTAGACCACGGCCTTGCCCAACACAAGTTATAACCGGGAATCGAACCCGAGACCCCAGGCTTACAAGGCCAGCGTTCTGACCGCTAGACCACCGTGGCTCTCCCGTAGGAATATGAGCTGTAAATGAAGAATGGGGAAGATATGAAAAGAATGTGGTTTATTTTGAGCATGGGGGAAAATCACAAAAAAAACCCTACTCTAGCCAATCTATGGGACAACGGAAGGAACCCGGTCTAGTCGAGGCGGTACAATCTCTGGATTACGACATCGAGAAAACAAAACAAGGCAATGTGTACGCAATATCACCTGAACTCGAACCTGGTGTCAGCAGCACATTCCCTTCTCCCTTGGCGGCCTCTACTGAGCACGGTGATGAACATTCCTGAATTTTAAACTAATAAAGTTTACTCAACACCGATACTTAATTATTGCACACAGTACTTTAGGCCCATATGTAACTTAATGGACTAGAATATTTCTGAAGAAGCTAATATCAACTCAGTTGCTCAGGAATTTCAGTCTTTTGTGTTAACGTCTATGTCTATAACTACTTTCACGTGTGACCCCCCCTCCTACACCCTGTCCTGACATGGATGAATCTGATCCACACATTTATAATTTACCTTTAATATTCAACTGTGGTAAAGAATCAATTGAATAAAAATTTTCTTGGTTTTTTGGTTTTGGTTGGTTGGCCTATTGGCATATTCATCGCCCTGATGACGGAGGCAGGATGACCTCTGAAACGTTGGTTAACATCGACCAGACTACACAGCGCAACAGCCCAGAAGACAGAAATCTTCCTACTCTGATGACGGAGGCAGGATGACCTCTGAAACGTTGGTTAACATCGACCAGACTACACAGCGCAACAGCCCAGAAGACAGAAATCTTCCTACTCTGATGACGGAGGCAGGATGACCTCTGAAACGTTGGTTAACATCGACCAGACTACACAGCGCAACAGCCCAGAAGACAGAAATCTTCCTACTCTGATGACGGAGGCAGGATGACCTCTGAAACGTTGGTTAACATCGATCAGACTACACAGTGGAACAACCCAGAAGACGGATATCTTCATACTCACCGCTGTGAGAACCTCAATTCTTACACACACGGAGAGGTCACGAAGAGACACATTAAATCATTCGAGAGGCTTTTAAGTCATTTTGTTGTTGAAGCAGGCTACGTTCTCATACAGAACTCGGTCGTTATTTGAGCGGATTTTCAGAGCTAAATTTGTGCTATCGCCCTTAAATGGTTAAATATTCATGTTCGCATTTGGTATAATATAAAGTTGACACAACTAAATAAGAAATCGGATAAGCGCTTCGTTCAAAAAGTAGAATCATCGTCGTCGTCATCATCATAGGTAAATAGCCTCTACAATTTCGAGGCTGGCAGAATGTGTAAGCTGTGGCCTCTTCTGCATAGAATTGTTTAGCATGCACCAAGGACCAAATTTCCCATTCTTATCTGCAATTAGAATATACTGGTCAGATACCATGTGTAACATCATTAAATGTTAATCACATTATATTTTTAAGTGTGGTAGTGCTGTAATGTATCACCATCACCACAACAAATATTTGATAGAACTTTCTCACAATATTATTAAACATGTTAAGAGCCAAATTATAATAAAAAAATAATAATTTCTACAATACAATTGCAACCTTAAAGTATGTTATCACTAGGTAAACTTAATAAGAAATCGGATAAGCGCTTCGTTCAGAAGGTAGAATCATCGTGAATGTAATTAGGTAAATAGCCTCTACAATTTCGAGGCTGGCAGAATGTGTAAGCTGTGGCCTCTTCTGCACAGAATTGTTTAGCATGCACCAGGGACTAGAGTTCACGCGTTGATACTCGTCACTTGTTTTCAGGTGATGGAGTGACGTAAGACTCTAACCTACCTAGTACACTTAGCTTAAGGTAGATGCGTTTCCACCGTAACTCAAATGTCGAGAGAAAAATATATTCATAATGTTTCTAACTCTTCGAAAATCATCTCTTATTAAAATCTGCTTACTTTCACAAGTAAATTACTGTTTTTTTCATACAAAACTGAGACGTATCTACAAAAAAAGTGGTGCGTGCAATCGATTCGTCCCTTAGTTGGCAGAGTGAAGCAGCCCGTCCACACAATTACACTAATTAACACGTGTTCCATCGTAAACAGGCTCACAAACACCAAAACACTGACTGCACTGGGATGTGGAACTCGACCGGTTTGTGTTGGCAGCCGGAGCGGTCCTAACATGTTGCAGTCGTTTGTCTTTTCGTTCGTGTTAGGTCATTTAGGTTCTGAGGGGCGGGGGGGTAACAATACTCCACAGAACGTGATCAGAAACAGATGCTCATGCTACGGAACACTACGCGAGCCAAGAATGCCACTGCGCAATGGATTCTTTAATTGAAGTTGCGCCTAGATTTCTGTAAGAATTTGTAGATAAACTTCAAATTCAATTCGATTATGAGGACAGACAAAACTACTGAAAACGCAGACAAGCTGCTTTCAAAGTAGTATTCTCTGACAATTTTGATTGAATTGTTTCAGCGAAGAGGCTCTCACCTCCGAAGACTTTGCAATCCATGGACTTCTCTTGTTTCTTTGGTACTGACAAGCTGCAACTCTTCCACTGTTTTCCCAAACTCACTTCAAATTTTTAGGCTCCGCAAAGGGGGGGTAACCATTTGTTAGGTATATGGATCAGTTGCAGCCTGCATTAGAAAATGAGGACTAATAAATTATTAAACATCGTGGAGAAACAATGTCTCCTATTCTGCATCATTTATTTGAAATCACGTCCTCAAACACCTAACAAAAAGTGTGAGGTATTTTAATGTTTTGATTGAATTGTTTCAGGCAGAATAAATCAGCTTATCTAATTTAAGTGGAAAGTAAGAAAAGTCTTGGAGGTGAACAAAGGAGTGAAATATGTGGCAAGAGTTTTCAGTTTTCCAAGATTCATTTCGTCAGCAACCGTGGTACCTTTGCTATTGTTTGTCTTTCAAATTTTATTAATTTTGATTTTATTTCTTTTTCAGGCCCCCCTCATTGACCTTGTGGCTCATCGTGCCGGGGGGGGGGGGTAACAAGGAAAGATGCATAACAGTACAATTATATCGCTATATATCAATAATATTATTGGTGTTCTAAATTTCCGACTCTAACTTTTTTATTTTTAGTCTGTCTACATAATTAATGTTCTTCAAGACAATTTTATGATCAGGAGGACATCTTTTTTCAAACATCATAATAAGCCCTATCTTTTCTTCAGTTAGGTGTGAAGCAGCCTTCATTTTAAACATTTAACTTGTTAATTATTCCTTATTACGGCGCAATATTGTCTTTGATAAATCTAATTTTCTCCAACTGCGTCACTCTTAGATACCTTCTTTCTTGTTATAGTTTTCCATAATTTGCTGTGATGTTACTGTGGTAATTTACTAATTCCGAAGTCGTAACTGCAGAAGCTGCGTGGTGCCTGCCCATAAATGCATCTTTCTTTGGCGAAACAAGGTCAAACTTACGGCACATACATTAAAAAATTTTCCATTTAAAATTATTATTTGTACGTCTGTTTCCCGATGCTGTTGTCGATTACGTCCTTTTTTAGTGTTGTTTAGGTTGGAGTATTCCAGATGAAAAAAATGCTGCTTTCAAAGATGAGGAATTCCTTCCTTGAAATGGTAATTTTCGATCGAGTTTTGTATATTCTAATTGGTTTATTTTACAATACTTTAAATCCCGTTTTGAAACCCACAAACGTCTTTGTGATAAGGATGTTGTGATAAATTCAGCCATGTTTGATTTGAGCTTCACGTTGTCGAGTATTTATTTAAGAAAGAGCACTAAAATTGACCGTACAAGTTCCAGTGGTAATTATGTTGTGCTCCGGTTCAACCATCCATAACTTTTGACTCGTTCAGAGCGTATTTTGGAGATATTTGTATCATTCTCGAAATTAAGGGATATGACATCACTAAGAACCATTAATGTATCCATCCTTGTAATGGAAACCGTTTTATTTGCTTCAGATAAGGACTGAACTTTTTCTTTTGAAGTGCCCCATCAAGGAGGAGTATAACCAATGTAGTTGGTAGAGCACCGCTGAATAAACCAATAGCAGGCACCCATCGAGTACTGCAGACAATACACTGCTTTCTGTGGTGTTCGCTACGTGGGCCATTGGAGTCCGGACGGAGAGATCAGTTTCAGATATTTTCAAAAACATATCGTCCTGATGATGGAGGCAGCAAGCACGCTTGACATGCCGGTCAGTTCCTGTGCAACGTCCGAAGTTTCCGTAAGAACGTGAAGTCTCATCGAACTGTTTTACCACCTCCGACCATTTGCCCACTTGTAATCGGATCCAACACAGAATTCTGTCAGTCGTAATTTTATATTTCTGCATAAGGATGAAGACATGAACTTCAGATTCCTAATAAGAAAATTTAAAGTAGGGGAGAAGGGGGCAAGTTGTTATATTTTAGTTTAAAAATCACTCATTTGCAGTAGCATCTCACGAGTCTCGTATCAATTGCGTCTCCCCTGTGTGCAGTTCTACCCGAGGTATGGTACTTGTAGCTTGTGTATTACGTGAGCTAGGTTGATTTATGTTTCATATGTTTAAAGTTAAATTCTGTAATTAATTGTTAATTGGTATATTGTCTATAATGAATTACTTAATAAAGGTCAGAACTGTTCCTTCTGTTTACTAATAACCATAACAGGGCACATTTTTGCAAACAGCTTTCTCTTAAATAAACAAGTTTTATGATGAAACAAAAATGAATACGCCTTTGAAAAAATTGTTATTAATATAGCCGAATAGTAGTAGTCCCTGAAGCCATAATCGCTAACTTTGTAAATTTTAAGAACAAATGTACAAAAATTCGTAATTGAAAATTGTAAGAACTAGCCTCATTCTCCCCGTACACTGGGAAGTTGTCGTTTGCTTTAAAAATGTGTATACAAAAATGAAATCCGCTGTTAATTTTGTTTAGCAACCCGTTAGCTCCGTCTAAGGGAGGGACAATAAGGGGATTTCATCTCTAGCCTCTGGGCCCACCCAGCCTCCTGTCCAAAGGATACAGGGGTCCTTTCCCGAGGATGACGCTGACCACTCTCATCCCTATCTCGTGCCGAGGTGAATAATGAGCAAAATTTGTAAAATGGAGAGAACGTCTGCAAATTCCTATGAAACACCAAGTATTTATTAATCTGGTGCGTAAACGCTGAAGATACTTCTCTACCAAGTTACGTGATTCAGTCTACCGAACTTCCTGAAAAACACGAAATCACTCTCTTACGAACTACAAGAACTTCGTTAAATTCGTGACTTACCAAGTGGTGCTTTGAGAATGCTGAATCGAATGGCCCTCCTGAAAGAGAGTAAAAGGCTCGATTACAAAACTGGGCACCTTGCACAAGAGTTATTCCAAAAACATTCTGCTACCTCACGCCGTCACAAGTACAAGGCCTCAATGAGATTATCGTATCTCGACATTTCTACTTTGTTTCTTTATTCTCAACTGTGAGTAAATTCAATTAATGAGAAGAAAATCACAAATGAGGGGATTCATAATTTTTACTAATCATCAAATACTACGATCAAACAAAATTTTTGGCCGGAATCCCTGAGACTACTCAGAAAACCTAAGCGTAGATGGCATAATATTAAAATGGACTGAAGGGAAATGCGAGTGGCAGGGGTAAAATGGATTCATCTGGCTCAGGATAGGGCCAGTGGCGGTTTCTTGTGAAGACGGGAAATTACTTAACTAGCTGAGTGTAGTCTGTTAACATCTCAAGGAGGGTGACGCTCCACGGCTTTATTTAAAAACTGGACAAAAGTATCTTTGCTTTTCATTGCCTTCTTATTGAAAAAGAGAAGTACACAGATGGGTAAAAAAAAAGCTCTTTGGCGATCAGTGAACTTGAAAATTTGACTCTCTAAGTCACGCACATGACTGGACTCAATTAACGGATCAATACGCACAATATGGCTGCTACACCTGTGGAAGGAACTGGAAAATACAAATGAATGCAGGCCTGCTATTAGGGAATCAGGGTGATTTTATTTTAACTACAAATTTCGAATTTAAAACAGGTTGTAGGATTCTATTTGTTACAAATCGGTTGCAGTATACGTACGAATCACATTTTAGTTATAAAAAAAATTTATTCAAACGAATGGAAATATTTCCAACTTCTAATTCGTGCATATGTTACGTCATTTACAACTCCCCACCCCCCACCCCCTGGAATATGTAATCAGTATCACCACTATACACCCAACCACACTTTATTATAGAGGACAGTTATCAAAGGTCACCGATGACACTGCATCAATTTTAATTAAAATATATTTAATTACGCGGATCATAAATATAAGCCAGACGCTTGAAGGTAAGAACTGAGCAGGTAAAAAATCATCCCCCTATCTACAGCAAATAAACAATATTGGATTCGCTGCTTATTTACCACTATCAGATATAAACGTGTGAAAAATGAGCTAGCCCTATTTTAATGTAAAATCATGTGATCCCCAGGAAAAATATTAAGAAACCCGCGTTGACGTTTCGCGCACGTCGAACCAGTTATGAACATATTTTAGTTCTGGAAACGCTTCAGTGAAAGGACGAGTTTCATGATCTGAACGCTTCAACAAATATTATTACGACGAGTACATCAAGGATGTGATGGGCCGGGCATGTAGCATACAGGGGGGCGAGGCCACTCGGAAGACGCAAACGCAGACGAAGGATATCAATGGATCTCAAGGAAACAAAGTAGTTGTATGAAATGGATTCATATGGCTCTACACAGTCCGTGCCAGGCTGTTTCGAAAACTGAGTCTTCTGGGAAAATTCATTTCAAGTATTAATGCCGTAGAATACAAACATATCACCCAAAAACATCTGTATTTTTCGGAGCATTGTAAACTGACTTGAGGCCGAGTGCAAAGGGCTGTGTTCTTAGCAGCCTGTTTATTGCTGTCTACAAAATAAAGTTCAACACACGAGTTTACAGACCTCCACAAGAAAACTCACACCATTTAAAATATTTAGGATAAAAGGTTCACACGGAGGTTGGTTCGAAGACGGCTGTCTTGAGAGTTGTAGTGTCGTGTAGTCTGGTAGAAGCTTACCAGCGTTTTAGACGTCCTTGCCGTCTCCATCTTCGGCTTGATGATGGAGGCGGCAAGGACCTCTGAAACGTCGGTAAACTTCTACCAGACTACACGACACTACAACTCTCAAGACAGCCATGTTCACTCGTATCAAACTTCATAATTATGGTCGTCTCATACACACTAAGTAACTAAACTAGAAAAATATTCTCTTGCATTATTTGGATCTATCCCCTTAAGGGAGAGAGAGTTTTGTGTTACACATCTATACCCTAAAGGGAGAAAACATTGCATCACAGGAAACGACCTAGTTTTCCAGCTCAGGTAAGAGTTTGACCTTTCAACGGATGGAAGCTAGAGGAAGACACGTACGTGCATCGCCAAACTACAAAATACTTC
This sequence comes from Zootermopsis nevadensis, assembly GCF_000696155.1. The sequence continues at coordinate 476,434 of NW_019060558.1, read as the reverse complement.
AGTTTGGACCACAGGAAAGGAACATTACTAAAATTTTGGCGACTACACCTCGGAGTCTAAATTACGAACAATATAACTCAACATTACTAGTTGCAGGGAAGACCCTCGCCTTTGTTTGTCAACATCGAAGCGTCCTTCGTCACACTAGAATCTAAGTATGTCCTCGGCGTCCTTCTTCAGTTGACAGGGATTAGGCCTGACCTGTTCCGATATACAACAGATTCTTACACTACAATATCCACGTCTCTCAACATTTGGAAAGGTTCCTTAGATGGAAATTGGTCTATTAGCAAGCAATGCAACCACAGCCAAATTAAAATTCTTCAAATACTTAAAACCCACATTCAAGTTCATTATTTTTGCGGGGTGGTTGTACGAGTATTGAATTTCGTATCAACATTCTTCCAGCACGATAAATATATATTATAAATCACGAATACTGTGGTTCTATACGATTAGTTAGTAACAAAAGAAAATACCATCTCGTTAACAAGGGATTCCTGCAGTGTTAATCGTGTACAGCTATGCCCACAAATCATTCCAACAAATGAAGACCCCTAGGAATCGACCCTTGATTCACAATGAAAAGATCCCGGCCGATCTCTCCAATTTGGCAACTTCGACAGACAACGACTCCATGAACTAGTACGTATTAGTGGTTTTTATGTCTAGGTCTGCGTCAGTTCAATTGCCTAACAACAAAAATGTGGAATAGGAACATTACTGATACAAAATTAAGACAGAAGACGGGGTATCATCGAGAAGAAACGGGGATGATGGGCAGATAAGATGATTATTTAATTGTAGTCTAAAACAGAAACACTGGACGAAAGCGCCTCTACGACGTAGACCAAGTCAGCATTACAATTATACAAATTACCTTATTTAAATTTGAGATAAAGCCGTTGATTTACGTTAAGTGGTCTGACACTAGCTTTAACGGGATCCTCTTTATATAATCGGACAAATCCAACCATGCCTTCAACAGTCGCAGACACGACAAGATGGGCGAACGGACAGACGAGAAAATGGATGACAGAGACACGCATTCAGGCAGTGTGTGCCCATAATACTTTTTCCCCCTATTCATCCATAACGGGGTAAGACGTCTAAAAACTAGCTACAGACTTCTCATTGCAGATAGCTATAAAACAAACGCTTACTTCTAATGGAAACCATCCATCGTCACTGACAACTACTTAGATTTTGTGGCAATGAAAACAGTCTTCAATCGCATCAGTCAAAAGCCTCTTCTTCTGTTTTCTGTCATAGGTTTAAGTCGTGTTGTGGACGAAAGCGAGGGAGTTCCTTAACCAATACCAATATTGCGTGTGGTTCAACAGAAAACCGGATCGGATTTTGAATTTAAACAATTTCACAGTGACGGAACCGAACACTAGAGAAGCAAAGCATGAATATACCGAAACGGCCAGAGGTAGCAAGTCCAACATTTTCCCACAATGATCTCTGCATAAACATTTATAAAACAAATACCGTTCCAGTAACAAAACACTTACATAGATGAAATGCAATGCGCCGGACCTGCCCGCCAAATTACGAATACGAGCAACAGTTTATTTAATCCACGCTAGGCTTAAGTCGGTCCCTTGTCCTTGCGGGTTGATCAGACGGCCGCCAGATACGGACACAGCAGCAAATACAGCGAATAATCATCCCGAGTACCGACAATGGGTAGTCCTGAGCTTTGTGGTTGAACAAGGAGCTAATAACAATCCACAGTAAAAAATATCGATATTAATCGATCACCTCTATCTGCATAGAGATTCATGAAGAAGCTATCACGAATTGCCCCGTCTGTGAATTGCCGGTTTCATCACGTCCTTCGTCCGGTAAACTTTGAAATGCCATAACACTTCGGCACACATTTAAATGTAAATGCCATTTTTTTAATACCAAACTCTGAATTTCCGAGGAATCTGAACGGCTGTAGGTTCGCAAAGCCGCACTGTCGCAATGCCTTTAGCGCCAACGCGATACACGGAAGGAGCTGGACACGAGCCAAGGCCATTCCATTCCAAAGCGAGTCGGATTTAGCCTTGTCCGACGGATCCCTGGCAGAAGTCCCAGTTCGAACGACAGACCTCAGAGAAGGAGCGGGCGCCAAGCGTCGTCTCGTGCTTCTCTCCCGACTGACCGGCGACGCGCGTCTCTGCGCAGCGACGCCTACTTGTTAAACCGATATCCCCACAGCACGAAGATGACAGACTCGGATGGTAAGTCTGTGATGAAATCGGAAACAGCTCGGTTTACCGGATCAAATATGATGGGTGTTGCCCGTTTCTACCTGAAGACGTTTTTGGGGTTTTAAGATTTACAAAACTTACCACACTATCATAATCCTGAAACATATTCACCTCGGCAAACTCTACTTCATATATACACTATCATAATCCTGAAACATATTCAATTCGGCAAACTCTACTTCATATACTATACCAACATGTTCTTCACTGTAAAGTCTGCATTCTGCATGCCGTTCATGTTCTACATGAAACTGCACACAATGAGCATAAATGTAAATGCCATTTTTTTAATACCAAACTCTGAATTTCCGAGGAATCTGAACGGCTGTAGGTTCGCAAAGCCGCACTGTCGCAATGCCTTTAGCGCCAACGCGATACACGGAAGGAGCTGGACACGAGCCAAGGCCATTCCATTCCAAAGCGAGTCGGATTTAGCCTTGTCCGACGGATCCCTGGCAGAAGTCCCAGTTCGAACGACAGACCTCAGAGAAGGAGCGGGCGCCAAGCGTCGTCTCGTGCTTCTCTCCCGACTGACCGGCGACGCGCGTCTCTGCGCAGCGACGCCTACTTGTTAAACCGATATCCCCACACCTGCCCGCAACAGCACGAAGATGACTGACTCGGATGGTAAGTCTGTGATGAAATCGGAAACAGCTCGGTTTACCGGATCAAATATGATGGGTGTTGCCCGTTTCTACCTGAAGACGTTTTTGGGGTTTTAAGATTTACAAAACTTACCACACTATCATAATCCTGAAACATATTCAATTCGGCAAACTCTACTTCATATACTATACCAACATGTTCTTCACTGTAAAGTCTGCATTCTGCATGCCGTTCATATTCTACATGAAACTGCACATGAGCGCATAACGAGGTGTGCCCGATAACATGTTTCATGTATGAAATAAATAGACGGATTTAGATTATACTCGTTACATATGCGATGCCATCTTGGTTCGAAATCATTCTTTTACATGGCATTACTTTTCTGAAAATTATCCATCCCATAAAAAGTTGGCAAGCAAAACAAGGAATCCACTGACGTCTACAATTTTTATGAAATATTTCCTTACACAAGGTATAACATCGGCTTTCGGGTGTGAGCTTCAAGGAATGTTGAATGTTCATTAACCAGCCTTACGCAAAACACTACACAGCTGCCACTCTAGCAACTGCTGACAACTGTAATGTTTGCCAAAACGTTCCTTAATACTAAACATTCCAAGAGGCTCACGCCCGAAAGCCGAGGTTATTACACTGTACTGAAGCCGCGGACAAGAATTTTCCAATAAAGCGTACAATTATGAGGATAAAAAACTTTCGACAAATCTACAGTCTCAGATTTCTATCTGCATTAAATCAGCAACGTTAATTGGACAAGCAAGGCACACTTGTGGAAAACACAGACACTTCTGAGTATTATACGCTTTCAGTTCTAAGTAGGATCTGAGGTTTTCACGGCGGTGAGTCCAAAGATGGATCACTTCTGGGTTGTTAGGCCGTGCAGTCTGGTAGAAGTTTACCGACGTTTCAGGGGTGTTTGCTGCCTTCACCGTCAAAGCTATGAGGGAACTTCTACCTGACTACACGGCGCAACAACCCAGAAGACATCCATCTTCGTACTTACCGCCGTGAGAACTGTAAATCTCAAATTTAACTTCTTGCCCTCTTAATGTTGCTTGGCGCAATTTCTTTTGTTGGGGCGGAAGCCTACTTCAAAAATTAGTCTCGTAGTTACTGAAAGAACTCATAAAATACTACAGTCCCGACAGCTGTTACATCGGCCGAGATTCGAAGTGTGTATTTCCCGAATACAAATCCAACGTTATCAATACACAAATCTTAAATAAGTGAGGATTAACTCTAACAGAAAATTACGCAGTTAACAAAAGCAACTCTTTTAGTGTGGGGCCAAAATGTGATGGGAGAAACTACGAAAATGAGACGTCAGGCCTCGAGATCGAAATGTAGATGTCTCACGTAAGAAACATCACGCAGGCCCGAAATCATTCAAATCTTAAGAATAATATTCATCCAAATACATCGCCTGTTATCAGCAGATATGATACAACTATTACAAACAGTAACTACGCTGAAACTTAAAAAGTTCTGATTATCATGCATCTAGTTTTTAATATTTTCATGTGGTATATTAATTATATTTACTAACATCTACAATTAAACAGCTCATTAAGGACCTAAACAACCACATTCATAACATGCCAAAACTTAATAAAATCCACCTCCGTACGAACTAGAAATTCCAGTGAAAAAGTTTGATCCACCTCTGCATGAACGAAGTGTTATCCGGCCCTGCAGGTGAAACGGCAATTGCACGGAATGCGTGGAATGCTGGATCACTTGCTGGCTTGGAATGACTGACGAAATGAAAAGATGTGCTCTGAATTTATTCTGGAATGTCGTTCTACCAGTGGGTGTACTCTGATCCACGCCTCGTGTTATGATAACATACGTTGAAAGCATGGCCACGCTGCGAATCGGTGACGAACTTCTTAGTTAATATCACCCCCCTTCCTCACTAAATACTACTCGTTATTCCTGCGATTAAATATATTTCGTCAACCGAATTAAGCTTTCGGGAACCAGAAAACAGACATCTTCAGACTCACCATCGCGAAAACCTCAAATCCTGCTTTCGGATACCTCTTCATAAACAGAATCCGATGTATACAACGTACAGACCCAACATCAAAAACATTTTGATTTCAGCTTATGGTCCAGGCATATCAAATTCGCGGCCCGCTTCCATGTTTTACATAGCCCGACTAAGTTTGCAAATTATATATGATGTACGCCCTCACACGACCCAGTGTTCATACATTTTAAATCTCAAATTCATGCCAAAACAGCTGCTTGTACAGCAGTCTTATGTTTCAATTTGGCCTAACCCCTTAAAATAATAAGCTCGTCTAAACAATATTTAAGAAATCGGTCCGTACCGTCACCATTTCAAAGATCAACTGGTTGATGTTTCGCAAAGAATTTTTCTCCCATTATCACACGGAAGCCACAAATAGGCCTAGACTCAGTGGATGAAATACAGAATTATTTAACGCTAAATTCAGCCTTCAAAGGTTAAATAAAGTGGAAAACTGTTTAAATGGAATTCACATTTGTACGTGTGTACGTGCGAGAAAACAGCTGAACTAAAAATAAATCTTATGCTTAAGCGTGTTATTAGTACAAATAGATGGTTGTTATTCCCGGCCAACGAAACGAGCCCCCCCGTCTGTGAGCATCGCGGCAGATATTCGGTTTGACAAGGCTTCTCATAAGCTAATTGACAAACCAACAGATTTCGGAGATGGGGCTCTATCTCCGTCATCAGGAGCTATTCCCTATCTCCGGTCCGGAGATAGGGAATAGCTCTATCTAGTGGGCCCAACTGTGTAGGAACCTGAAGACGGAGATAGAGCCCCATCTTCGAAACGTCGTTTTACGTTTTATATTTTATTTACTAGACGATGGAAAATTTTTATTCAAATGACTCATCACCATCGTCAAGAACTTTTAATTTGATACAACAGATACACGTTGAACGGGAAACGAGATGAATGCCTTGCGATGATTTAGTACCCTTCACATAGCATCTGATGAGGTAGTATATTTGCGTCATATTGTGAATTAGGTTAATATTTTAATATTTTCCGTCAAATCACAATTTTTAATAAGATAATAAAATATAAAATATTTAAAATATAATTTCACGTTACGCATCGAATGATCGATTTACAAATTGGAACGTCTCTTACGACATGTTTCGGTTATATTTAACCGTCCTCAGGTATAAATTAGATTGGTAAAATTTAAAACTCGAATTACAATCATTTACAATGTTATGCAGTTTATTGAAATGTTCTTATCAGATTACTCTTATATATTAGAACGAAGGTATTGTTTTTTATAAGGCGTGGTTCATCTGATGTTCAATATTAGTCTGTAAAGCAATGATTTAAGGAAACATTAATAAATATGGAGTAATATAGAAAACAAAATGATGGAAGTAAATAAATAGTAGAATAAATTAAATTAATTTAATAAAACATACCGGTGATGAGTTGATAGAGACATGAAGTGTCTAGCATCTGATATTTCCCTCTCATATTTTGTGTCAAAACACAATCCGAAAAGCGTGCTCTAATTGGAAGGAAAATAAAAACTGTGCAACAACTGGTCTGCCAGAATTAATACTGAGGAACTTAAGGTGAAGATGTCGATGTTGATCCTCAGGGTTGTGACGACGTGTGGAGGCACACAGACGTCGATGTCTACCTACAAGTCCGTACGGCGTTACAGCCCAGAAGACCAACATCGACAGCGTTAAAGAGCATTTATTCCGTACCCAACGGCCGTGTCTAGGAACTCCAAAAAAGATGCCAATAAGTCGGCGTGTCCTGAAAACTAAGAAAACCGTGAATGCGCCATGTTAGCGCAATAGTCTTGGCGCAGCTGACGTGAGCAGCGGTTGATTTGCGTTTTAAACGTTACGCCCTGAAAAGAGGAAACATGGCCCATCCCACGCCAAAGTCACTTTAAATAAGGAGATTCAGTCTTTATAACGAACTTGAATCTGCTTCCGGAATCACAACAACTGTGAATAAAACTTGGTTTCTCGTCAGAGGAATATTAGAACGTGTATCAATTAAAAACAAGCAATATCCCGTGACATTTCTTGATTGGGTTACTGAATGCAGTTACAAAAGTTTCTGATTCGATGGTCACCAACTGAACTGATGCTGGTCCGCAAATTCTGCAAACTAGTATTTATTTAAAAACTTGCGCCATTGTGTTGTAGCTTATTTAGACATTATTGATTTGCCTCTGATGAGTCCGGCAAAGGATAAACGGGAATGTGAGGGTTTCCGCGTTGACTCTCAGATTTAAACAGAGCAAACGAAGTCCAGTTTTGATCACATTCCCTGACGATCGCCCTGATGACATGCATCAAAAACCTCCGAAACGTCGGTAAACTTCTACAACAACTCAGAAGTCAGCCATTTTCATACTCGCCGCCGTGAGAACCTTAAACCTCAACTTGTGAACTGCAGCCTCCGACTGCGTTAAATACAGCCATCACTATTGTTTCCTGCGGATAAAACAGGGCTTTAGAATTCTGAGAAATCCTTTCCAGGATTAGACAGTGTTCGGAAATCTGTAGCAAAAAAAAAAGAAAAAAAGAAAGCATTTCGGTAGCGTAATTCACGGCATTATCGACTGTAGTACTATGAAAAAACAGTGAGCGATGAAAGTGGAATTGTAAAATGTGTGAACGCCTTTTTCTTACTTCTTGGAATGAGGAAATCAGCTTAGCGGGCGATAAGTCACCAAGGAAACAACACTTTGCACACACAAAACATTCCATTAACGATTCCCCAATATTTTGGTACAGTGGAGAATATGCAGCAGCCAATAAGGCCCACAGGATGGAACGAACACCAAGGAGAGCTTTCGGGTTCTCACGGCGGTGATGATGATCTGGGTTGTGATGTCATATAAGTTCGAAGGTACATACAAACATTTCAGGGAAAGTATCACGAGCATAAATATCTCCCTTCAATGTCTAGGTAAAGAATAAACCAGAATCAAACCCTGCTCCTCAGGAACACAGGCACTCACGTTACAGAATGATCCATCATCTCACGAATATGTTTCTATTCCATACGTAATCTTTCGCCGACTAGAATCGTCTGGGCCAGATGACTTCAATCCACGTCCTCCAACCCTGTTTCCCTTAAAATCCATTTAATATCATCCTTCCATATACGCCCCTTCCCGTCTCACTACCCAATGTACACTTTTCCCATCCCACATGCGTGCTACATGCCCTTCCCACCCAGTCCCCTAGATTTCATTACCGTAATATCCGTAGGATTTGACGTTCTCAAGGCGACGAATGTCTCCAGACTCCGTCACTTCATCTCTCTCACTCCGTTCAAAGACAGGGGCCATGTTTCACACAAACGTTCAACAGGAAACGGGTACAATTACAGTTTTATATTTGATCTTACGTTCTTTAGATATCAGACGGGAAGACACAAGATTCTTAATTGCATCTCGCGTGTCATAACACTTTAAGGAAATGGGGCAATCCGAGACACCCACCCTCCATGCTACACAGGAATGGGCCAAGTAAGGAGCGTTCATATTAATCTTGACAAGAACACCTGAAGCAAGGAAGTTCATAAAAGCATTTATTTTTTATTTTTAGTGTTCTGTCTGATGACAGGTCCATATGGACAGGATCCTTCCATCCTTTTCTCGGACTGGGACCTGTTCATATACGTTCTTGGCAGATGATCCAGAAGTGGTTTGCCATTGCCTTCTTCTGTGTGTGAATGGAAT
>NW_019060558.1:426328-437241 GCF_000696155.1 Zootermopsis nevadensis | reverse complement strand
GGCAAGGCCGTGGTCTAGGCTACACGGAGGTTTCCTCCGGGGGCTTCTTCCCCGGTTTCTCCGTGGCATCCCAACAATTACTCCTTTCACACGCAGAAGAAGGCAATGGCAAACCACTTCTGGATCATCTGCCAAGAACGTATATGAACAGGTCCCAGTCCGAGAAAAGGATGGAAGGATCCTGTTCATATGGACCTGACGTCAGACAGAACACTAAATAAAATAACTTATATAAAATCCTTCCACGGCATCCATTCGTGTCCGGGTTTCCATACTCTTGCTATGAACACCGCTCACTGCCCTGCGTTCGTCCTTTCAAATCCACCTGATTTCCTTAGAACAACGATCTGACAAGCTCTGAATCCTTAACATTCGGAGATCATGAACATGTCATAAAAAGTGTCTCGGATTGATTTAATTCGAGTCGAGACGATTCAAAAAATTATTTATTTTAACAATTATTCTACTCTCAAGAAGAGTTTTTGTTGAATCTAACACAAAACTGTAGTTTTCATTACACAATCGAGTCATGGCTGTTACGTTAGATTATTTTCTAGAGCTAATGACATTACACTGGCCTGTACAATAACATCGCTAATTTCGAAGAAACCTGTGTTCATACACAAAGTCCTTCCAGGAATTAAATCTTTGAACGAACAACACGCTTTAAAACATCCTACTACAGGCAGGTTCATTATTGTAGAACTGTGCTTTTCTTCTCAATGTATCTTAATGCCATTCTCTGAGCATCAACAAAAGAAATATTTCTATTCTTGAGGGCGAATAACCCTGCAATTTCGTCGTGCATTTATTCCCACGCCGAAATTCGGCAACGAAATGGCGAGCTTTACTCTTACTAGTCACGCAGCTTAAAGAGGATCTGGTTCCTCTGGGTTGTGACGCCGTGTATACTCGTCGGTAGCTGCCAACTTCCCAGAGAAACATACAGTCTCTATTCTCAAGGCTTAACTCCTGAGAAATGAAGAGTTTGGAGAAAGGGCAGGCAGGCTGAATGCCCATCAGCACTAAATATGGAGACAGTACGTTTCTCTTGAGCGTTGGTATCTGACGACGAGTATACACGGTGCCAAACCTCAGACGTACATCATAATCACCCTCAACCCAGCACGCGTGACAGCTTACCCTAAACACTAAGAAGAGTATATAGTATAAGTCAATAAAATTCGCATAAATCACAACTATTCACGTAAAGAAGGACTAAGTTACTGCTCGTGTGTGGTTAGACTGTTTGCTTACAGGGTTACACGTGACTCCACTTTACGTTTCAGGGGATAAGATTTGGTAAAAAAAATCATACAGAAAGTGTAAACTTCGAATTTAGTTACTTTTCGTTTCACATGTTCTAAGGGTTTTCAGAGGAAAATACAGAAAATATTGGTTGGAAATAAAAAACCATTCTGGTTAGAACTTGTTACAATTTTACTGTCATTTTAATTCACTTTCTAAAGACGTTTTATACAAGACACCAGGTTATAAACAAAGTATCCATCATGAAAAATAAGCCAAAAACAGAATATTGGGCCAGTTAAATTAATTTCGCATGCTGATTATTTAAACTTCCTCCACACTATCTGACAAGATTCGAATCCAGAGTTTGTAGCTCTGTGCGTAATCATATCGGCAATCAATTCACAAGACATTTCATTCATAATCTCAAATTTAACTGACAGAAGTGAAAATTAGTTCAATGTAAACGTACAACAAAAAAAGGCAGTCTTTAAAGTACGATTTCTTTATTTAGATCTGACACGAGGCCAGACGAGCCCCAAAGCCGGTCTGAATGTGGGAACGAAGAAAAAATCCCTGCCGGGAATCGAACACCGGTAATTCAGCCCACAGAGAGTCACTTTACTGAAATTAACTATTCAAGGCTCATTTAACACAAAATCTTACACCTGTCAGAAAGCAGGATGTTATCGTAGACTTAGTCAAAAATAAAAACAAATTTCGGTGTTCTCTAACAGTTACTGCATCCGTCAAGCCAGTGACGTACCAAAAACTCGCCGTTTGTTCCCGGCCCCTGTTCCAAATTATATCATCCTCCGTGAAACTGAAGCAATCCTCTTTTCCGTTCGTCTTCAACCTGAGCGGCGTTCTTCGATTTTTTTACACACATTAGGCAATCTTTCGGAATCAGATGATGAAGACTGGAACCCGAAAGTGTATTATAGGCAGTATTCGCAAAGACTCGTTAACAGACCTTGCTCTTAACCACTCTAACCCAGTTCAAACCTCCACAGCCGTCTCTATAATTTACATTTTAATATTATCCTCTCACCTACCAAGAGGTCCTCCCACGTTTAATTTTAGAATGTGCGTTTTGTTATGTCCAGATGCTATACGTCCCAAAATTACAATCCCTAATTTTAATACTTTAATTAATAACATTTGTTAAAGAGTACAAATTATGAAGTTTCGGCTCCTTATTACACTTCTCTTACAACCAGATTGATTCCTCAACACTGCTTTCTCGAACACTCCTCTGAATGAGACAGATCCATACCAATCCAGCGTTCTGTATTTTAATATTAAAATTTAAACTTCATCCTCAATCATGCAATAGAGCCTCACTAAATCTCGCCCTGGATAACGACGAACATATGACACGAACTGCTCCTCACTCTAAACGCATGCAAGTTTTCCCAACTCCATTAACAACAGTGGTCAAACAAAAAAGAAGACAGAGGAAGGCCGCAGAAGGAGAGGTGATAATTAAATGGAATGTATTCATCCCATTTGCTTCAAGTAATTCCAGGGGTACCTTCTAAAATAATATAATTTCAAGAACTCTTTAGCACTGTGAAGCTAATGTCTTCCAGACACAACACGGGAAGCTGTCCACACACTGGCTCCAAATGGTTGGCAATGACGCACGTGAAACACCTTCCAGCAACCCAAGAATAAAAACAGCACGCTCCTATACGCGGAATGTGTTCGCGAGCATGAACAGGTATTTCATTCTCTCACTACATGCGTAATGAAATTTAAAACTTATAAATATCGCTCCAGGGTGGTCTTAGTTCAATGCTATTCCCGCAGAACCAAAGCGTACGACGGCAGAATACCTCATCCGCGACTTCATGTGCCCTCTCGTATAAACTGGGGCCCCCTGAATGTTGTCTCTCTGTGACCAAGTAGGCCTACGTAACCTGAGGGCAAGTCGTGCCGTGGAAACATCGAACTAACATAACACGAGACGAGAAGAACGGAAAATCCTCAAGTACTTTCAATTCTACCCACGGTTCTGCGTGCCTCAAAAAAAAAATTGTGGAACCGGTCCAGTATCATTACGGAAAACATGACTGGATGGTGGTGATGTTCGTTTGGATTTTGGCGCCGTGTAGACTGATCGGTAGGTGCCAACGTTTCGGAGAAACAAACTGCCTCCATCTTTAAACGTTTCTCCGAAACGCTGGCATCTACCCACCAGTCTACACGGCGCCCAAACCCAGAAAAATATCATCCTCACCCCTCACCGCCGTGAAAACAGCAAATCTCACATCACCGAACGATTTCCATATTCTGAGCAATACACACCCACAGATACGCTCAAGTTTCGGAGAATATTTTCCCCTGTATATTCACTCATAAGAGAGATGCATAATCTGTGAGGCCAGTCAGAGGAAGCTTCACCCTATCACGGCCCCCAAATAATTGGTTTCTCGTACACTTTACCCTGAGACAAAGGCAGTGACAGCCTGCGAAAGGTCACATTCTTTCATCCTCAAAGAACAAAGTCCAACGAAAATTCTATCACAAGAGACTGAGGGTGTTTGAGAACAAAATGTCGAGCATGACAGTTGAACCAAACAGGAACAGAGTGACTACAGAACGGAAAAATTCAAAGATAAGATTCTTCATAATTTGGGCTCTTTGCCTCATAGTGTCAGTACGATTAATTCGAGAATGAAATGCACAGGCGGCAGAAAGGAGAAATCTCAAGGCAAGCGATCAGATAAAATAATGATATTTATATGAAGTTAAACAGTGCATGAGGAGACGATTGAATTGAGCTGGCTCAGAATAAGTATAATAATGAGCTTTCGAGAACGCGGTGATGGACCGTCGGGCTCTCTAAACAATCAGACAATTTATCAAACCCCCTATGTAAAACGGCCGCAGTCCATAATTCATAAAGGATCCAATAAAGACAGTAATAACTTACAATAACGAATGACTACAGGCCCCGTGTCACACACAAGTAATGGACTGTTGCTCTGTTTTCCACCTGATGTACGAGAACGTCCCCCTCCAATGCCATTTAATCACGGTATCCTGCTCTAAAATCCCTCGAATTCAAAATTAAATTATCCACCTATCACACGTCTAGCGGTTGGAACGCTGGCCTTGTAATCCTGGGGTCTCGGGTTCGATTCCCGGTGGTGCCCGAATTTATAACTTGTGTTGGGCAAGGCCGTGGTCTAGGCAACACGGAGTTTTCCTCCGGGGACTTCCCCGGTTTCTCCGTGGCATCCCATTCACACACAGAAGAAGGCAATGGCAAACCACTTCTGGATCATCTGCCAAGAACGTATATGAACAGGTCCCAGTCCGAGAAAAGGATGAAAGGATCCTGTTCATATGGACCTATCGTCAGACAGAACACTACAAATAAAAAAAAAACACGTCATATATGCGTAAGCTAGCAACAAAAGTGTGGATAATACGGGCCCTCATGTTAGATACGAAGTTGACTCAGCACCAAGAGTCTGCAAAATATGGTCGTAGGTTTATGAGCGAATGTACACCACGACATTCGCTTGAAGTAAGGAAAAGCATGGAACAGTTCAAAATAATATAAACTCGTTTGGAGCCCAAAGTCTTAAAATGCAAACATATCCATTGGCTGTCTCTAAATTATTACGGTGTTCATCAACACCGCAAGAGGCAGTGTCTGACGGAGAATTACAGTGGACCAGTCCTGCCATTTAGGCCTACTTGGACAGGGAAAACTCCGACAAAGGTTCCTCACAATCCTGAACCGAAGTTCGAACGGGTAGCTATCCAAAAAACTAAACACGCGCTACTGAAATTTCATGTTCTCACGGCTGAGAGCATGAAGAAGTATTCTTGTTTACTGCAAGCACCTCTGAAACGTCGGTACTGATCTATAAGACAACGCGGTGCATCATCCCAGAAGACAGTAATCTGTAAAGAGATATTTCAATCACAACACCGCGAAATTTATCACGAATGTTTTGTTACGAAGTCTATATATAAGGGATAATTCCAATACCAAGACAGTGTGCGACCAACCTGCTGTCCGCCCCTTCGAAGCACACACGACTTTCTTTGAGGCTAGGCCCTTTTAAACATACTTGCCTTGAATACACAAAAATAAAAAATAAAAAAAAGGAGGGTACAAGTTCATCACACAAGCAGCACCTCACAATCAGATGGAAATTGTTACAACAGTTCCTTGGAAGTGTTTATGACCGTTGTGACTTCCATTAGAAACACTAAAAGAGATACGTCTTTCTTATGTTCTTCAGGTACAACCTCATGACTCACATGCTTAAGTAATTTTTCAGTACAGGGTGTGTACGATGCACTGAATGGTACGTTCGTTTCGTTGTCTGTAGTTCAAATACCCAGTGGAAGATTATTTTCAAAAAATTAAAATCGGTCGAAGGCCACTAAAGACTGTACTATTTCAGCAATTCTCAGCACAACACTGGAATGAATTAAATGTCCAACATCGGAGCCCACGAGTATCAGGACTGTCATTTTTTCCAGCTCTCTGGTGGAATTTCCTTCGTAAATTATGTCAAATGTTAAAAGATTAAAAGGACATAATATATAATGTATAACTACATCGTAATAATACAACTGTAAAGACCCCAAGCTTGATACACGTCTCGCATTCGGCACTGGTTCCAATAACGTCCTGAAATCAGTTTTTCACTGTTTCTTTCAGCCCCTCTATACAAATGACGCCACAGTATGCCCTACTTTACAATAGGCCACGACAGATTTCTCCCACTTTACTTACAACATCATTCACAGTCATCCAACATTTTACACTGAAAAAGTATTCGATTAAACAACGTCCTTCTGTCTGAAATATTTGGATACTATTCCGTTTAGATAAATTTTCTGCACTAAATAGATGAGAAATAACATCCTCTTGAAAAGGTCAATGCACATTACTGTGCCTGGTTAGACTTTTTTTTATTTAGTGTTCTGTCTGACGACAGGTCCATATGAACAGGATCCTTCCATCCTTTTCTCGGACTGGGACCTGTTCATATACGTCCTTGGCAGATGATCCAGAAGTGGTTTGCCATTGCCTTCTTCTGTGTGTGAATGGAGTAATTGTTGGGATGCCACGGAGAAACCGGGGAAGCCCCCGGAGGAAAACTCCGGGTTGCCTAGACCACGGCCTTGCCCAACACAAGTTAGAAATTCGGGCACCGCCGGGAATCGAACCCGAGACCCCAGGATTACAAGGCCAACGTTCTAACCGCTAGACCAGACATTACACCCACCGAGGAATTCCAGCTTCGTACGTAATGTTAAGGATTACGAAAACAGGATCACTAGTTTTCATTATTTAGTGTTCTGTCTGAGGACAGGTCCATATGACCAGGATCCTTCCATCCTTTTCTCGGACTGGGACCTGATCCAGAAGTGGTTTGCCATTGCCTTCTTCTGTGTGTGCATGGAGTAATTGTTGGGATGCCACGGAGGAAAACTCCGTGTTGCCTAGACCACGGCCTTGCCCAACACAAGTTATAAATTCGGGCACCGCCGGGAATCGAACCCGAGACCCCAGGATTACAATGCCAGCGTTCTAACCGCTAGACCACCGTGGCGGTCTGGTTAGACTACGCAACCAAAAATCGATGTGAAATGTTTGAGAACGTCTGCAGCGCACTACCAGTCAGAAGTTCTGTCTCGACATTTCTCAGCTAGTAAGCCCAAGCACTTTTAACTTGATTTAGCTAACCCCAATACCGCTGGTTTATTTTACTTTCCGTAAGAAATTAAACTAATATTCTGTGTCTTCTTTCTTAGCTTTGGCAGACCGTCAACGAGAAAAGCACTGGAACTCAAAAGATAACAGGAATTTGTTAATAAGAATGTGGTTCGGCCCGCTTGGGATTAAACTGATTCTGACGTAACTGGAAAAGGGGATACGACATTAAGACCAAGATCCCGAAAGGGATGAACAAATGTTTAAACTTCCGGAAACACTGTCCTAAATTAACCAACAGGAATAACAGAAAACTTGTTTTTAAATAGGAAACGGAACTACCCCCAAACCCCCAAGTTTCTATCACCTTCATAGAAATCATGAAAAGACTGCTATTTCTATGACTGATACAACGGGTATCAGTTATTTTAAAAAGTAAGGTTCATTATGATGATATACACCACCCAGTTAATCCAAAAACAGTGTGTGATGACGACGATAAAGAAATCTTACCCCCAAGAAACTTGCACATTACACGTGTACACAAAGCAAAGATTCTGATAACAAACCCCAGCGGTTCCAAACAGCAAATAATCTAAACCCTCTACTGATATGGCACCAGACCGCATAGGTACGCATTTCTGCCTCGTACTCCGGACGTTCCGAGTTCAAATCTGGGCCCAAAGACCGGCTAAATCGAGGTCCATCGTGGACTTACTCTATTTATATTTATTTAGTGTTCTGTCTGAGGACAGGTCCATATGAACAGGATCCTTCCATCCTTTTCTCGGACTGGGACCTGTTCATATACGTTCTTGGCAGATGATCCAGAAGTGGTTTGCCATTGCCTTCTTCTGGGTGTGAATGGAGTAATTGTGGGGATGCCACGGAGGAAAACCCCGTGTTGCCTAGACCACGGCCTTGCCCAACACAAGTTATAAATTCGGGCACCGCCGGGAATCGAACCCGAGACCCCAGGATTACAAGGCCAGCGTTCTAACCGGTAGACCACCTCATCTTATTATTATTTAGTGTTCTGTCTGACGACAGGTCCATATGAACAGGATCCTTCCATCCTTTTCTCGGACTGGGACTGGGACCTGTTCATATACGTTCTTGGCAGATGATCCAAAAGTGGTTTGCCATTGCCTTCTTCTGTGTGTGAATGGGATGTCACGGAGAAACCGGGGAAGCCCCCGGAGGAAAACTCCGTGTTGTTGCCTACACCACGGCCTTGCCCAACACAAGTTATAAATTCGGGCACCGCCGGGAATCGAACCAGAGACCCCAGGATCACAAGACCAGCGTTCTAACCGCTAGACCACCGTGGCTATACTTATTCTATAACACGTATATAACCTACAATATCAAAATTGTATTTAAAAATTTTCCGATGTGGTGACTAACGAAATTCATGAAACATGCTTTCTGACTAATGCATCTACAAACATCGACGGCCAATGAAATACGTAACATCGAAATTGATGCATTCGGAAAGTACACATATTCCATATTGGAGTCTGAAGGACACATTTCCACTCTCGGCGCTGTTTACTGTGAACGAGTGTCAGATACAATTCCCTCACCATGACAAAGACGAGTGTGGGCTTCAAACAACTCAACAGTCTCAGGAACGATGTCACCGCAAATTATCTGAACGTAAGGAAAGGTAACATCGTAGTTAATATAAGGAATGTCTTTCCTCAAAACTAATTAGTATCATAAACCATTTCATTACAAATTAATTTATATACAAAGCAATACTGAGTAACGCTACACCCATTATAACATAAAACTGCCTGAAGGTTTCATATTAACAGAGCGAAAAGCAATAACCCAATAATTCATCAATTTACGATGCAAAGCCCATCTGAGAGCATCAGAGCCGCGGATATATTGTATCTGTACGGTCTCTGGAAGCAAATAAATTTAATGCAAGAATTCTACCGACTTTACTCGGTCTTCATATTGCACAGTGCCCAAGAGTCTGCGTTTGTTTCGAAAACTCAGTTCCAATATCTCGCGCAGCCTCCGAATTGGCACTGTTTCAAATACAACAAATTTGTCATAATATCAATAATCATATGCAATTCGCAATGTCAGATGCATCAGTTACTGCCATTAAATATAAGATTCAAATTCGCATTTCAAAAATTACAGTAGTGAAATAATATACTGCGATGAATCGACATGACGATACAGGCAATAAAGATCCATTAAACGTAGGAAAACGTCTGTCAGACTACACGGCGCTACAACTCATCTTCGATCATTTAATTTATCAAATTTCGCGGCACACCGGATGCGAAACACCGAGGAAAATATTCAGGTCGGAAATGCAATATTATTATGTCCCCCCTTACAATCAGCACAGCAATGCAGAGATATGTGATACTGATATTAAACATTCGTTCATTGTTTCTCCAATTTATTTTCCGGGGTCACAGTTCTAGCCAGACCGGAGCATTTGCTACCATTAACTTAGGGTGTAGACACAATACCACCATTACTTGAAATTAAAATTAAGGTGAAAATATTTCCCTACTGACACAGAGTATATGACTCTGGAATACAACACAGGTCCAGCACTTCCAGGAATACTCCAGCACTGAAACAAGGCTATGACAAAAAACCCGGGCAGGAATGAGTGATTATGTACTCACGGAGGCGAGAATCGAAATGACTGTCTTCTGGGATGCTACTACGTGTAGTCGAGCAGAAATTGTCTGGGTAGAGGCTATGTGATGCAGGATTTGGGGTTACAGCGGCGTTGTATACGAAGACGGTGGTGATACATTAACCGGGTCCTGACTGTGCCTTTCGCCTACTTTACTAGCTTCCGAGTACAAGGAAAAATGCATGTACCGCCTTAACCAAAAACATTATCATCACAGTAACTGAGACACTGAACTACAAGCACGTCTCTTAACGATTCTACATAACTTTAGGTCTTAATACAGCGCAAAATATCCCAATACACGTGTTATTAAACCAGGGGAAGGAGGAAATTCTAGACGTCGGTTCAATGAAAGAAAATGACTGTACATTCACAGCGACCGTGCAAACGACAGCCATGAAACAATACCTGCACCGCGCGATTTACATTTCTGAAATTCTGTATGAAAAGCTCTTTGAAGAGTTGTGTAATTAGGTTCGGAGTATGAAACAATGCTGTTGCAAAATATGCGTTAACTTTCCTTAGTGGAAAACATAAAGGCAGGAAACCATTTTGAAGACAAGACAAAAGCTCGGAGAATATCAAAATGGTAAGGTTGACGGAGCAAATTGGACCTGTTCACTTTATATTAATTTTTTTCACGTATAACAAATTTTATAAAAATCCGGGCCTCTGTTCCCCTTATGGAAGAAACAAGTTTAAGTGACCCACACATTCATCGACTTAAATCTACTTTTCATTACGTATGAAATAAAGTAAGATACGGTGACAGCCTGCGAACAGCAGATATCATATGGATCTCGCAACATTTCTATGCGTTCGGTTGCATGATTTTGAAATTAGCTAGGGCGAGAAGGAAAATAATTTATGCTACTGAAAAGAACGTCAATATAAATAAATACATTATCAAAGCATATGGGCGTTCTGCCTATTTTGAGTGACCATTTCGTGGATGTAGGCCTGTAACGTTAAAATCGCGTTACTACACAAAGGTGCATTGCTCTGTTGTTGAAACTGTTCGGAAATTACTGTAATATTAATAACTGAGGTTTTATAAAATCAGCAATCACCTGGAATCATAACTGTTTGAACGCTAAGAAACAAGGCATTTACAGCCACGTTTTCGAGTAAATATCAGATGCGCTCTTTAAGGTAAATAAATACAATAACAAATCAAAATGACACTCATGAAGAAGTTAGGAGGAGATTAAATTCCGGAAATGCTTGCTACTTCTCAGTTCAAAATATTTTGTCTTCCCGTCTGATTTCTAAGAACCTGAAAATTAAAGTATACAAAAC
>NW_019060558.1:404081-416092 GCF_000696155.1 Zootermopsis nevadensis | reverse complement strand
GGGGGGGGGGGGGGGGGGGTGTTTGCTGTTGTCCATTAATCCTTAGTGCTGCAACCGTTAATGATAATTAATGAAATTAAAGGTCTTCTACACTGTTTTATTCAAAAAAATTCCAACCGGAGACCACCTGTTTCCCGGTATCCCACCCAATATGTAGAAAATCCTGTGCCACGCGTAGGGTCCTTGCTGAGAGCTCTCAAGCTGACTTCCAGCTTTGGTAGCTACTTTTACGTAACCCGACAGATTTCTAGTACTTATTATTATTATTGTTGTTATTATTATTATTCCATCTGTTCACCACTTTATGGGGTATGTACTTCTATGTACCCGAGACAGACCTTGTCCCTAAGGTACATAGGGCAGCAGCTATTTCCGGGATACATTTTGTTTTTAATATGTATTACATGTATTACATTATTTTATTTTACGACAGCGTCTTTCGAATGATGTATGAAGTTCCCAAAATGGCAGTTTTCTGAAGTTCCCTGACGTCGTGTTCGCCCGGGATGTTGGCCAAATACGTTCTGAGTGACCTGGAGACAGTTCCAGTTGCCCCTATAACTACTGGGATTATTTTTGTTTGAACCTTCCACATTCTCTGTATTTCTATGAGAAGGTCCTTGTATTTCAATATCTTCTCTACTACCTTCTTAATCACATTTCTGTCAGTCGGTATTGCTATGTCAATTAAGAGGCAAGTTCCGTTTTTGTTTCTGATTATTATGTCTGGTTTTTATTATTATTATTATTATTATTATCCCATCTATTCACCACTTTATCCACTCATTATCATCATCATCGTTACAGCCAATATTACTGATGAAAAAATTGTATACATGTGACTGACGATCTTAAACAAGGAAAGAAGATGAAGTTCCAGGATTTAAAACGAGAAGCTGAGAATAGGGAAAACTGGAGAGCTCTTTATGGGCAGAACAAGGGACCTGTCGTCAGACAGAACACTGAATAATAATAACATGTGACTCAGGAAAGGTACAAATGGCGGACTGTTGAGGTCGGCTTTCGAGTTTCATAACAGGCGTGGCATTTCTTTTCTAGCCGTACTACTGGTAGTTTCTCAGGGGCTCCTATCCATGGGGGTTGTTATTATCGTTATAATTATTTAAGGCCTAAATTAGTTGTCACTCAACCATGAATAGGTCCGCGTTATTATTCGTGTACGCCTGCCTATGAAACTAATTAGAGACTTTTCATTTTCACTGCACTGTTTTTTTTAACGCTTTAGTAGCAGGCTAACTCTGCATCCCTCGAGGGTACCTTCTATTTGCTTACTTCTATTTTGTTTACTGTTATTAATTAACGTGCCGTAATTATTATTTAGATTGTTTCTACTTTTAGTGTTTATTTTAGTGTCCAGTTATAGGCTTTTTCTCTTGGAAAATAATCCAAAGAAGTAATTTAAATGAATTATTCTTGCCTTATACAGATCACTATACATTATCACGGAGAATTATACGAAGAAACTGGAATGTACCGCGGATGAGAAGAGTATTCACAATTTTGGTCAGGAAACTTTTTTGTAAGTGGCCACTTCATCGACGAAGACGGGCCGACAACCTTATTAGAGACGTGGCTTATGAAGATTGGCGTAAGCTCACGGTTCAAAGACCAGAGATTTAGCTTCTGTTGTTGTTGTTGTTGCCACACTTTCCGGACCTTAACATCCTGTGGCCTGCTACTGTCTCATGCCAGTGTCTGTAGGGTCTCGCCAAAGGTCTTCTTCACTCATTTGGATGGCAAAGTAGAAAGGAATTCGAGAGCGGAGTATTCCAAGAAGACTGTTATTCCAGTTAGCACTAGTAGCAGCTTTGTTCGCTTTAACAAATCACGAACGACACGATTCAAAATCACGTGTTATGGCTTTCTGAGGACAACAAGCAGCCTAAGCCTGTCGCCATTATTGTGCCATAATTAGGCACCACAATTATTTTTCTTTACTGAACACAAAGTTTCACTCGCCCTTAAGCAAGCTAAAACGACAGACAGTAGATCGTTGTCTCCTATTAATTCGCCCATACAAATGTGGTTTTGAGTGTTTGTTGGCTCATCAAGGCATTCAAAGGGGTTAGGCCTTAACAACCTAAGCTAAGCTCAAGAGGAAGATACAGACAAAACAATACGGACGTGAAGACCCATAACAAGATAGGCGAATTGTGTTTCCGACATGGAGAGCTCAAACTCCCGCCGTTGGCACTGTTTCGTTCACAAATACTCTTTAACCGGGAGCTCTCCAAAAACGGATTTCGAATGCAGAGGTTAAAACCCTAAGCACTGTAAAACTTTAAAGCCACAGTGGTATTTTGATCAGCAGAACGAATCTGTATCAAAAGGAAAGTTAGATAACGGTCAGATAATTTGAAAATAACAAAACCACCACCCGCAGGTAGTTACGCCGAACAGAGTTCATTAACTGCTATGTTTTCAAAGAAGTCGATTATATTCACTTGATTCTAGCGATGATTACTTTATAATTCATTGCTTGGTTTACACTTTCGTATGGTTCAGAGAACATCTTGCAGCACCCCGTTATTAAACCTTCAACAGACGAAAGAAATCTCCAATTATAACACTGCGCTTATCGAAAATAGCAACTCGCTTTAGGAACTGTCTCCAGGAACGTAACTATTCATTAGAGCGAGGGCAGCCTGAAATTTTTTTAGAAAACATTCTCAGGAAATGACGCTTTTGACTGTCGTGTCTCTTTACAGGGTGAATCGTCCTGATGATGGAGGGAACAAGCACCTCTGAAAACGTCGTTAATTCTATCATATTACGCGGCGCATCAGCCCAGAGGACACCTATCTTCTTTTCGGAAGTTTCGATATTCTACCCGGCATTTTCCGAACAAGTACTCGACGTACACATTTCAGAAACCCATAAAATTATGCAGAGATTTCTCTGTTCGCTTCGCCATTTTTAATGTTATGACGCGTATTATATTCGAGGGTCTAGGGGAAACTAAGGAAGGCCTGATTCAAGCAAAATAACATTTTAATGAAAGGTTAATTTCTAATCTGTATCTCCTGTGTTCTGGACAAAGACTGTCTTCCTGATAACATTCATTTAAAACCACGTGGCAACAGTTTATCTTAATGACAACTTGTAAAGAAATCGCTGCATTCAGTCGAAACGTGAAAGGCATAAATAACAGCACTTGTCTTTACAAATTACAAGTTCAATTACATAGAACTTCATATGTTTCAAGTACATATTTATGGTACATAAACACGTATGTGTCAAAAGACACGGCGTAATAAACTAAAGCAGATATTGCATGCTAGTATCCGAACCAGTAAAACACAATTAAGCAACTCATAAAGCTTACCTTCCTCTGTGACAGGAGCTCCGACGTGTGGCACAGATTTCGCAGCTTCTAAGGTTGTGACAAACGTGGTTGGACGACCCCGTGGCGTTCACTGGGACGTGTTCGTCTCAAGTCTTCAGTCAGTCCAATCTGCAGAAAAGAGAACATGTTTAAAGGTTATTAGTAGACCGTACGCTGCTACCTCGGTTAGACAAGTCCTCTCAATCGACAAGTAAAGTGAATGTTAAATGAATGCCAGAATAATGCCCAAACGTAGTAACAACAATATTATCAGGCTTACATATCTTCTCAGAATATTTTGCATCCTTAATGTCGATAACACGAAAAACATGTGAGCGAACATGATGAAGACAGGCGCCAAGATATATCTAACTCCGTAGAGCAGAGTCGCCATTAAACAGCGAACAATATGCGTAGCGAGTCAAGATATTCCCCACACTTTACGCAACCCAAAGGTTCATTACCGTGTTCACAAAAGCCCACCCTGGCCCCTATCCTGAGCCATATGAATCTAAACCACACCACCAGACATGGCTTCCCTCTGATTCGTTTTAATATTATCCTCTGAACTGAATCGAATCAAGATTATTACGTAAAAATCTCCGTTCTTGCAGGTTTTTTTCCTGGAAATGTTTATTTTACGAGAGAATTATTTTTACCGAGTCATTTGAAGGCCACGCAAATTTAACACGAATACGGAAATACTTGGGTTAACTGTGATTTTCTAAAGGTGACTGTTTACATTGTCTGGACCAACCAGAAAACAAGTTAGGAGATGTTACAGTACCTAGTAATAGGTAGTTTCTCATGTAGGCATTCGTTGGGGGATTGCTTCTAGAAAAATCGATGTATACTTAAGCCACGTAAATATGATCGGCGTAACGCTGGCCTTGTAATCCTGGGGTCTCGGGTTCGATTCCCGGCGGTGCCCGAATTTATAACTTGTGTTGGGCAAGGCCGTGGTCTAGGCAACACGGAGTTTTCCTCCGGGGGCTTCTTCCCCGGTTTCTCCGTGGCATCCCATTCACACACAGAAGAAGGCAATGGCAAACCACTTCTGGATCATCTGCCAAGAACGTATATGAACAGGTCCCAGTCCGAGAAAAGGATGGAAGGATCCTGTTCATATGGACCTGTCGTCAGACAGAACACTAAATAATAATAATACGCCTGGGTTTGAGTGATCTCTTCTCTTCAGGATTTCAAACCATAATTCTGTACACATTTCTCATCTCCCCAAGCACATTACGTGCCCTGCCCACTTCATCCTCCTCGATATGATAATGCTAATAATATTTGGTAAATGGCACAAATCAGTGACCTCCTCACTCTCCACCCACCCTCTCGCCTCAACCTCCAAAGGTCCAAAGAGTCCCGGCATGGACTCAGATATCGAACGAACGACAGCCCTGGTTGAAGCTTATATAATATAATAATAATATAATAATTTATTTACATTCCATGGATCCATAAGACAGTCAGATGACAATAGGATGTGGAAAAAGTCATAATAATAATAATAATAATAATAATAATAATAATAAAATACATATTATAAAGTACAATTCAAACTATTATATTCTGAACTTCATATCAAAGATAACAGGTTCTAAAGTAAACTATAAGTTATTTTGCAAATAAAACTGTCTACAGTCGAATTCAAACCCGGGTCCCTTAAATATGAATACCAATAAACAATTCGCGGAAAATGAACACAAATCTTCTTCCCTAGAACTTGTAGCCAATGCAACAGAAATAACACAGCATTAATGTAAATTATAATACTGAAGATTACTTCAAGCTAATTAACAAAATTTGCAGGACTGCGTGTGCTTTACGGGCAATGATTACGCAGCCCTTCAAAATAATACAGAACCGAGTATTTTTCTGAATACAACATTAGTCAACATGAGGACTCGAAAAAGCAAATGTCTTCGCATGAACGCTACCGACGTTTCTACCACGGAATCCCGATGGCCAAACAAATTACAGTATACGCCTCCGTTTTGCAGTGGGACTTCACAAAAGTCACTAGCATTAATTAATGTTTTTCTTCAAACTATGCAGACATATTTACGACTTTGCTAAAAAGACTTGTGGCACAATAAGCTGACACGGACATGAAGAAATGAAGGTTATGGATGATTGGAATTATAACGCCAGCTGTGCGCTTACGTCACTTCCAGTTTCGCTTTATATTTGTTGCACAGACTGTACTTGTTTCAATGACTCATTATTTATCGCCATTAAACTGAACGCTACAAAATCATTTCGCGCGCGAGCCTCAATAGAGTTGGTAGTCGCTCATTTCCACAGAATCTATTGCTACAAAGGCATTTAAACACCGCGTACCTTAACATCCTGCTACCATCTCAGTAGTTGACACAGCCGCCATTTTAGCACGTTTCCACGAATGTTCTGTGATGTGATCACATTGGCAAATTTCATGAAAATCGGCAAAAAATTTGCAGAGCTGCCGAAATCATAATGGGGTTACACTTAAATCGGACACTAAACATCCGCCGGTTATTCTAATTTTTTATGTTAACATCAAGAACCCGTCATAAATAAAATTGTACAAGGAGAAGACGGTTATGACACGTAAGCACAGTTTCTCTGCTGACTGCTGAATCCTTTGAAAATATTATTTATTTACTGTAATGCTGTTTCATATGAACTCATTCTGATGAGAATTAATGGATAGGGTGTGTAATTGTGGATTGGATTTAATTCATTTATTATAGGGCTCGGTAGATGGCTTTTTTGAACGTGGTAATGACCTTTGGGTTTCATAAGAAAGCGGGAAGTTTCTTGATCCGCTGAACGAAAATCATCTTCTTAAAGAGCTTATTTTAAACTAGAAGCCACGTTAAATTATTAGAGTCCTGATAAACCTGGCACTGGTGGTAACTCGCTATGGGCTTAACGACCACGATTCGATTCCAGACAGCAGTAGATCTACTGATTTTACTCATCATCACGCCCACATTTGCTCCATGCCACACACACCTTCTTATCTAAGTGCTGTTGATGCACTTTCATTGGCGATAAAACCACCTGAATGTGAAAATAATGACACATCTTTGTAGAGTATCGAAGTGGAAATTTGCTATCATACGAGGTGCGATCGGAAGGTTTCCAGACTGCGCGTATAAAAACCCGTGCACTTATCTCAGGTATTAAATTCATCCATCATCCTCGAAGTAGTTCCCCTGGGAGTGAACACAACGATCCCAGCGCCGCTGCCAAGCCTGGAAGCATCCCTGGAAATCTTTCTTTGTCAGCCTGTCAAGCACCATCTGCGATTCTGCCTGAATCTCTTCTATCGTCTCAAATCTCCTTCCCTTTAGCTGAATTTTCATCTTTGGGAAGAGGAAGAAGTCACACGGAGCTTAGGAAGGAAGTTGGGGTCGGTTCTTGCAAGATCTTTTAGCTCCTGACAAACGAGAAGTCGATTCTGCTTCTGGTCCTCAGACAGGAGCCTTGGTTTCGCATGTGGAGTTCTTCCTTTAGAATCAGCTGACAGGTCCCAACAATGTCGCACAAGTCGTTATGGTACGACGTCGATCTTCGTGAATGGCCTGCCGAATCTTGGTAACATTTTCGGGCGTTGTGCTCGAAGATGGTCGTCCAGAACGCTCGTCATCATCGACAGGGGTTCGGCCATTTTTAAAACGTGAATGCCACACAAAAGTTTGTGCACGACCCATTGCGGACTCCCCAAATGCTTGCTTTAGCATTTCATAGGTTTCCGTAGCCGTTTTGGCAAAATTTGATGCACACGCCATTCCGAAATCGCAGGAGGGTCGGTGTAATGCACTACCAAAACTCCCGTAACTAAGAAACAAATGGTAATTCGATGATGCCGGCTGGCACACTGATTCACTATGAATGTAGGCCGCACCCCCTAGCGGCAGAAGCTCGTACTACATCCGGTTCGCCCTTTATTGACACAGTCTTGACACTTTCCGATCGCACCTCGTACGAGTTTCTAATTCCGTTTTCCATAGAGAACAATTTAGAGCTCAAAGTGTAAGAAACCGCACGTCAAATACAGAACTACTTACTTTGGTTTATCCACTTGAGTAACGGGAGAGACCGATACTATTATAGGTCTACACTACAAAACTTGTTGTGTGTTTACGTGGCACTAATCAACACTGAGGTCTAGTGGGTAGCAATTCAGCCTCGTAATCGGCATGCCTCAAGTTCCAATACAGGGCCGCAGATCTGCTCTACTCAGATGTTCCGTTTTCCTCATCACTCCCTTTCGGTAAACGATCGGACAGTACATTACAATAGGCCACATCCTTTCCATCACACACACTAGTTCCATCGTTTGACGTTACTCAAGCAAAATTTTCAGATTTCTGGCAATTGTGTGACAATACTGGGAGTCTATTCATTGGCGCAGGCAACCCTCTGCCCACCGCTGGCCAAAGATCCTCGAAGTATAAAGGCTTACAATTTTGTAACACATTATTTAATTAAACAACGCAATCAAGCTATTAGATGTGCAAAAATATCAAGGTGTATTACGTTGTCAACACTGGCACTATTAACCTCGATTTCGGAATTAATTTTTCGAACTACCAGTACCTAATAACTTAAAACTACATGATTTGTAAAAAGCTGCTATTAGAAAACTGGTACGCGCTCGAGGCTACTTAAAAAATGGCCATGCCTGGTCTAAATGTTTCTCTGTTTAAAAACTACGACGTTTCGGAAGTAGGCTCTTCTTTCAACAACAAACTTCAGAAACGTCAACATTTTAAACAAGAACACTCAGACGATTGACGATGAAATCCAATGGCATAATTATACCACGCGCGGTTGAAACTTTTTAACCGAGTATTCCAGTATATAAGCACATTTGACATCAAAAACTTGAGTAGGCTTTCTGTCAAGAACAGCAGCCATATTGAAAATTAAAGTTCCAGCACAGGTGATACTAGACGGACTGGTAATCGTTTCTGAAACATCCCTGAATCTAAACGTCAATCGGATAAGTCGTTTATAAACGAAGAATTTGATAAACGACTTAAATATTAGTACGGTTTGGGGTTCTCACTGCAAAGAGTATGAAGATGGCTGTCTTCTGGGTTGTAGCGTCTTATAGTCTGGTAAAAGTTTCAGAGGTTCCTGCTGCCTCCATCATCGTAAAGATGACTACATCGTGCAACAACCCAAATGCCAACAATAATCACAACTCGCACCTTGAGAACCTGAAATCACACTACGTTCTCGCTTGACAGCCACACTCCGGGATACTGTGGACATATTTAGGAAAGATTTCTTTTACCAGACTTGAATTCATTCAGCTCACGCCATGACATGACAAACGTGACTATACCCACGAGAGAACACGAGCAACTGCCCAGAGTTTCAGCTCCTTCCCACCAATTAAATAACGTCATAATTCAAAGCACACAAACATTAAATTGAGTGACCCGTAGAGCGGTTTCCGCGAAATGTAAATTGAAATGGTGTTCAGTCGTGTGTTGGAATTAGGGAAGTGTCACGACTGCTAAATGTAGGGTCCCAGCATTCACACGTCATGACGCGGTCTTAAATCCAGCAAGAATTTCAACTCGTTCGGTATCACGTAACTTATTGTACAACTTTAAGTTGTTCTGTAGAAACAACCGAACGCGGAAAATGAATCAAACTCTTTTCAGAGGCGCCATATTATGGCTGCTGTTAGATACGGACTGTCTTGAACCGCCTAAGACAAGGATATATCCGCGCGTTTCTGAAGCCTTCGTAACGAAAGGTTAGAAAAATGCGCCTATTATCACCGTCACCTGTCCGTCCGCATTTTACAACTCAATAACCTCTGAGCGGATTTTCACAAAATTTGATAGTTCTTTTACTAAATTTTTTCTACAATTTCCAGTTTGGGTCCAGAGTGGACAATCACGGGCACTTTACAGAAAATCCGACATTAATGTTTTTCACGTACGGTTAGCCAATTAATGCCCGAACGGAGATTGTCTGGCGATTATGTCATTAAACCACACGGAAGCCAGACGCCCCTCCCACGCAAAAGGCCACTGGCGCCTGACAACGCAGATGTCATTGGTGCCTCTGAAACAGATCTTAAGTCTGACTCCTGAGAACGTATCAGAATTCTTACATTCCTCAACTTATTTTTTTTACGCCACAACGTCCAGATCAGCTATTGTGTCCATCCGGGTTCCAACCAAGAAATTATGCCTTCTACAATTAAAATTAATTGCCGTGTTTAAACGAGCCCGCCAGCATCACTACCTATTTTAAGTCAAAACCTGCCCGAAATGAAAGAATGAGATGGCGTTATAACAGATTTTACCGTTCATCACACAGAAATATGTTTGTCGGGAAAACGGTAGACGTTAGCTAAGCACTAAAGATACGTCACAACGTCTACACTTCTTTAATGAGCCGAAACTTTTCAAAAAGTGACCATCGGAACACGTTATTTTCTCTAGCCACGGTGGTCTAGCGGTTAGAACGCTGGCCTCGGGTTCGATTACCGGCGGTGCCCGAATTTATAACTTGTGTTGGGCAAGGCCGTGGTCTAGGCAACACGGAGTTTTGCTCCGGGGGCTTCCCCGGTTTCTCCGTGGCATCCCATTCACACACAGAAGAAGGCAATGGCAAACCACTTCTGGATCATCTGCCAAGAACGTATATGAACAGGTCCCAGTCCGAGAAAAGGATGGAAGGATCCTGTTCATATGGACCTGTCGGCAGACAGAACACTAAATAATAATAAAATTCAAATACGAAATTCTGTACTCCAAAGAAGGCGGGAATTTCTTTATCAGTGGCTGGAAACCGTGTAATCGCTCCTTGATAACACATTCTCGAACTTTAAACTAAACTGATGGAAAATATTCTTTTCTGCGGAAGACTGTACACGACGAAGCCAGTTTTGGTCCTGCCAGATTGCAGGTATCGATTTCTCGACACTCGCTTGTCTCATTATACGTTACATAGCCCTCGTATAGTAGAGCTGACTGAGTTCGGGGTTGGGGGAAGAACACACTATGACGAAGACGCGGCCCGAGAAAAACACAGCAGTGGATCAAATGGCGTATCGCAAGAGCTGGCTGTCTGCGCACACAAAAACAGGGACAGAGGATTAGGTTAGCGGGCCTTCCAACCGGGAATGGTTCACAGGACGTAAATACGTGCCAGCGATGGAGGAGGACGGCAGACGGACAAGGCAGTGGAACGAAGATTAGGAGCAGTAATAAGAAGACCTAAATGTGACGTCACTCTATAATAATTGGACACAAAGGAGCGAGAACTTATGTTTTCATTTGCGAAGGGTTGCCACGTTGACGCGAGTGACGTACTCGTACGCAGATTAGCGGCCTCTGGCGTCATAGTGGTCAATCTTTAAGTCTCCCTATTAATATAAGCGACTTTTATGTTACAATAACGTATTTATTTCAACGATAATTTTCAGTTCTGGCTGATATACGATGTAACTGCAGAAGCCAATAGAAAGAAACTCAGATAGTCACGATGTGTAGTGTAGCATCCCGGTGTGTTACGCCATACACTCGTCTTTCTTGTTCGATTTACAAACACTTAGTTCACTGTCCATTCAGTCTACAATAACGCACCAATCTGTGCAGCAAAAATTGAAGAAAAAAAATACCTTAACGTTTTTGAAATTTTTAAAGTTTTGACAGTTTTAACTAATTTAAAAACTTTTATCGTAAAATTTTATTATTATTTCATGACATCGGGACGAGATAATACGATTCCTTGTAAAATTATGTAAAAACTGGGAACTGAACCTGGACCGAAACATGTTGTTCTAATGGACAGTAAACTGAGTGTGTCAAAACTGACGAAGAAATTACCCGTTGTTTATAGAATCGGAAGTTTCATTACCGTGTTCAAAGATATCAAGTACTGAAGTCTGTCCGGTAAGATCTATACTAACGTGTGCAATCACATCTGGTAAGGATCTCTTGCGTTGCTTTGCCAAACAAAAATATTGTACGAATTTCCCATGTATGACGGGAAATGTGATTATGAGGGGAAAGTAAGAAGAGGGAACGAGTAGTCTCATATTTTGGAACAATCACAAACTATCAAATTATGGAGGAATATAATTTTTAATTCCTCAACAGGACTTTAAAAGCTATATTCCTAGGTCTGGAAGACGTTAAGTGAAAGACATATGTACTAAAGACCAATTTACACCTACGTATCTGAACTCTAAATATCCAATTTGCGACATTAATTTTATAAAACAAATTTCACTTAAGTTATTTTCGAAGCACGAAAGCATTTGAATTCATATGGCAGTCAAGTGATGGCGACTTGAAAGGGATTTCGAAACTGCGCGGAACCAGAAAGTGAATTAATTTCGCTGCAATATTTACGCTTTTCAACTGCGGTGACTGTTTTAAAACGGCTTCCCCGATCGTTCTGACTGTTTTCAAGTTCTGCATTTAATGCCGTAATTTCACGGTCTAAATCTTTCTTACCGTCTGCTTTCGAGATTTGTGATAGGATTTTCTGGGCACGAGGAACCTTATTTTAACGTAACGAAGCCACTGTACCTCACTTCACTACAGTAGAATGATTTTCAGGAAAGGGATATCACGAAAATAAGTGGGTCACGGGCTAAATTGGCTCTGCAATCTTTGTTAAACTGAGC
>NW_019060558.1:357843-378955 GCF_000696155.1 Zootermopsis nevadensis | reverse complement strand
GTGTTGCCTAGACCACGGCCTTGCCCAGCACAAGTTATAAATTCTGGCACCGCCGGGAATCTAACCCGGGACCCCAGGATTACAAGGCCAGCGTTCTGATCGCTAGACCACCGTGGCTTTTATATTTAATATTACAAAAACGAAATTAAATTATGAAAATATGAGTCTGATGTGCACAGTTTAATTTAAATATGTCGTCAATATCGAAATAAAACCGAAAGACACGAATCCTATACGTATCGTGTAGTCGCAACATCACAAATTTTCACATTCCACAGAAATATTACATAAAAGAGGAGTCTTATATTTTTCAAAGACCTATCACAGCACTAAATTTCTGGATCTGAAATGAAACGGTAAGGCTCGCAACTAATTGCATCCACAAGCAAGATGATGCTCATAGAAAAATATTTAAATGTCCTTATCAACTTTCACGATAGTCTGTCACTTGATAAAAATTATTAAAAAAAACACATCCCGACATTTTTAGGTACGACACAAAATCAAACTATTTGACTGGAAAAAAATATTTTTTCTTCAAAATTACAAATAAATATTCAACTGTTCCGAGTTTCAGGTGTACATCACGATACTCATCACTCAAGAAAGAACTGAGTCGATGACCTAGTGTCTGTAGCGAAAATGTTAAGATGAAATTCGTGGATGTTCCATACACCAGTGCCAAGTGCAAATATCCGCCTCTTGTGAATAAATTAATAATAACGAATGTGTCAGATTAACATCATTTCGACTGTCCGTCCACTCCTAATAATTAAAATTGTCTGAGAATTCATACAGAGAAGCCTTTCGCCTTAAACGACGTTTGTGTTTGTTGATAAGGCAGTGATTGCCCTGCGCGGAGCTCCTCCCTATTTTACAAACACTGTGCGAGATTATCTTAACAACGACACTTCAGTGCTTCCAGCGTCCCGTTTGTCCAGTAACCTCGAAGTCCGTGTCTAATGTTTTTAGCATTCCCGTTCCCAGCGTTCCGCGTTTCCGTCATCCCGAGAATGTATGGGTGTATGACCTCACACCAAAACTTTATAAATATTATAAACATGCAGGTTTCTGGAGATTTATTCTCAATGCGAAGTTGTCACAAGCTGGACGTCATAAAGAATAGCAACATCATTATTTAAGGTATTTAAAAGTTTAAAAATAACAGGCGCTCGGAAGACAGACAACAGATGGGCTGTTGGCTGTCCGCCGTTCGAGTGGTGGTACGGCTATGCAACGTCAGCAAATTAAACATGAAGTCCTTTAATTATTGGACAACCGACATCGTATACAAGGTACACAGATGCTACGTAATAAATCTGAGATCTTTATTTTAAAATATTCTAATTAAATGTAAATAGGCAGGCTTCTCCTGAGGCAAAATCAAAAAGAATTCCAAGGAGTTAATCAACTCTGATACAAGCTGAGAATTCTTTCAATACAAGCGGTAGCTTTTCTTACGCATCTACAAATTAATCTTAGATGTTTACAAAAAAACTGAATTCAGTTCTCATAAAGTCGTCTTCAAGACTCAGAAGAAAAACGCTTTGCCATGCACAACGGCGTGCTTTTCAGTAGTGTTTGATCACCACTCTTGTCCTCCGTATTTATTCCTTTGTTCAAGGGCATACACACTTCGCTTTCAACGAGAAAATATAACGCAGAAATGTGCGTATAGGAAAAACATTGCTTGCGGTAAGCATATACCACACAAAGGATGCAGTGGACTGGATGTTTCGGTCTATTATCACAAGAGCCTAAACCCTTGAAAGAGAACTAATTTTATTGCTAGTTTATGATCGTTTTGTGAACGTGTCAGCTCGTTCGTTAGAGCATAAGTGAGCATCAACACATCTATTTTCATTTTCAATACAAATATACACCGCGCTCACAGCACAGACCCAAACGTATTACGTTCTGTATGTAACAGTTGGCCACGGTGGTCTAGCGGTTAGAACGCTGGTCTTGTAATCCTGGGGGTCTCGGGTTCGATTCCCGGCGGTGCCCGGATTTATAACTTGTGTTGGGCAAGGCCGTGGTCTAGGCAACACGGAGTTTTCCTCCGCGGCATCCCAACAATTACTCCATTCACACACAGAAGAAGGCAATGGCAAACCACTTCTGGATCATCTGCCAAGAACGTATATGAACAGGTCCCAGTCCGAGAAAAGGATGGAAGGATCCTGTTCATATGGACCTGTCGTCAGACAGAACACTAAATAATAATAATAATGTAACAGTATGGAAATATAAAAAGCCTTTAACCAGTCACGTTCTAGTGGTCAGCACTCCTCAGTCGTATTCAGTAGGTAAACTATGCCGACGTTTCGGCAGGGGCAGGGTACGTGTTCGCCAAATTAACGCGAAGAGTGAACGCTCCGCCCCTGAGTTTGTGATTTTCCTCGGCCACTTACTGCATAAACGCGGAGTGGATCTTTAAATAGGCCACAACCGCTTCTTTCAACCTCTCGAGACTATTATTTCGTAAGGTAGTATATTTGCGTCATATTGTGAATTAGGTTAATATTTTAATATTTTCCGTCATTTCGTAGTTGGATACCAGCACACCACGCGTATATTTTCTTGGAACACGCGTAAACGTAGGAACTGTTCAGACCATTCTCGAAGTACAATGCTTGTGGGAAACGTTAGCTACCGTACAGTGTTTCTGTAACATAAAGATAGTCATCTCTTGGACAGTGACAACACTCACATTCAGGAGGCTGGTACACTTGCCTAATGAACACAAAAGCCTACAACTCATTTCGATAATGGAGCTTATCTGTAGACAACCATCGACACGCAAAGCGCCAGGAACGAAGGACAGAACTTCACGATTTTCACATTTCATCTATTTTAAAAATAAAATTGCAATTCGTTAAGCGAAAACAAAACCAGTGAGCCCTAAGTTTTAGGTAAACCAGTGCTCCATAAATTCCCCATTCCGGGACCTAACTTCAAAGCTCAGGAACTAATATCACGACAGTGAGTTTTCTACACAGCGCAGCCGTGAAGCGAACTTCATGCGTTATGGGTCGGGGCTGGCCCGACTCGAGGGGACGCACAATCGACTCTCACGCGAGAAAAATACATTCACGGTAATAACGAACAGCTTAGCTTTCGTGAGACGACAATGGTACCACAACTGAAGAAGGGAATAGGCCATCTTAACATTAACTACAGATGGTCTAATACATATTTTATGGTACGTAATTAATTGATGGTAATTTACCGCAAACCACCGAAATAAACAGTTAAGCATATAATTACCGATAGCCTCTATACTATCCGATTAAAAATTAATTCCGGGTCTGAGATCAGACGGTATAAATGGTGATACCTGAACAAGATTATTCTAATTTATACAAGGCTTCTTGTTAATAAACTATTTTATTAACTACAACATCCGAGCAAGGACGTTGTCCCTTACGAGACGACATGACCGAGGACAGAACTCTGATGCTGGGCGTTGTTTTAACGTTTTTCGCAGCAATTTAAAAATTTCAAAAACAATAACAGAAATTCCTGTGCTATTAACAATTACTATTACTAATTAGGATTTGAGGTTTTCGCGGCGGTGAGCCCGAAGATGGTTTTCTTCTGCGTTGTAGCGCCGTGTAGTCTGGCATAGGTTTACCGACGTTTCACAGGTCCTTGCTGTCTCCATTATCATCAACGTTGGTAAAGTTCTGCCACACTATACAACGATATAACCCAGAATATAAAAGTAAAGTAAAGTTTGTCCCACTACACGCCATGACCTCGGCACTAGATGGGGGTGAGTGGTCAGCATCACGCCCCGGCCGGCTTTACCCCCGGGAAAGGACCCCGGTACCCATTGTAGAGGAGGCTGGGTGGGCCCCAGAGCCGGTCTGGACGCAGAGGCTAGAGGAAAAATCCTCTGCCCCCGTCTGGGATCGAACCCCGGCCGTCCAGCCCGTAGATAGTCACTATTCTGACTGAGGTATCCCGGCTCATAACCCAGAATATAGCCACCAAATAATAATAATAATAATTCATTAAATTATCGAAATAGTCTTAATCTTGGTAATTGTATTCAATGTTAATTTTAATAATTTCAATCACGAACAATGTATTTCTAATATCCACGCTATTTTAATGATCAATAGTATCCTAAAATATATAGTATCCACCTTAAGATGATCCTACCGCGAATTCATATATGAATAAAACCTAAAACAGTTGTCCACCGACTCGCTGTCTCTTGCCGTATCGCCACTACAGAAATAAACGAGTGATTGAATGATTAACGTAGTTGTTAAGTGTTGGTCCTTACGTTGTCTGCACACAGACACTTTCAATGAGAGTGCATTTTCATATCTATACAGCCTAATATTGCTGACAGCACACACTCTTAAAACGCAGAGCGCGTTTCACAGAGAAGCTACTCAATGACGAACTGGCAGAATTTCAAACACGCCAAACATCTCTAAGCGCGAGGAACACGATCCTGATATAATCTTGAATAGGAAATTGGCGAATCAGGTCACGGCCTCTGATAAACATATGTATGCATCCTGTTAATGAATTATGTATTAAGCCTATTATTCTTTCCTCTCTTTAGGAAGCCCTGGGTTCAGGAAAGGGAGAGAAAAGCGGACGTTACGTACAACAGAGAGGGGTGGACTGGGAGATCCGTGGGTTCAATGCTGAGAAGCCACGCAAAGCTCACAGAGATACGGCGTGGGAGCATTTTTAAAGAACATGATACACTGTAACCAACTCAACCCCGAATAGCGAATTCGTCTACTCCATGCCTAGGTCACGACAATATCAGTTCGAGGGTTTGCCGGATACAGACCTTTTAAATTTTCAAGGTCATTCTAAATTCAATTTTTCAAAGGCATATTTCTGCCGATCTGTAGGAATATAAGTGACAATACTCATGTCAGTTTGAGGTCACGGGCAGGTCTACTTCATGCCAAGGTCACGACACTATCAGTTCGAGGGTTTGCCGGATACATACCTTTTAAATTTTCAAGGTCATTCGAAATTCAATTATTTTTTTTAAAGGCATATTTCTGCCGATCTGTAGGAATATAAGTGACAATACTCATGTCAGTTTGAGGTCACGGGCAGGCCTACTTCATGCCAAGGTCACGACACTATCAGGTCGAGGGTTTGCCGGATAGAGACCTCTTAAGTTTTCAAGGTCATTCGAAAGTCACATTTTCAAAGGCATATTTCTGCCGATCTGCTGGTATGTGAATGACCATATTCATGTCCGTTTGTACATGTACATGTCAGCGGCATGTCACAGTCACGACAATATCAGTCAGGGTTTGCCATATAGAGACCTTATAATTTTCAAGGTCATTCGAAACTCAATTTTTCAATGGCATATCTCTGTCAATCTGTTCAAGTTTCAATTCAAGTTAGGGGACGTTCGAGATAACCTAAATATTCATGTAATCGGAGATCCAGCATCCACAGCATAAATCAGACACGTGTGTGCTTCTGAACTTCTCTCTGCAACACGGTGGACATAATACAAAGGACAGTAGTTCACTGTTTCACCTTATTGAAATTTTGTATAACCTTGCCAACGAAATGTCGGCGAGAAAACGAGAAAAAATAGCATCCACTACAACCGGTTGGGCAGCTGGGTGAGTGAATGACCCGTGTCATGATGATCGTGAAACAATGCAGAAATATCAATTCCCATAGCGGGATAAGTGGACACTCGGCGCCCCACCGTAATGTTTCAATGGCCGTGTTAACAAAATATGTCTACCCATGTAAATTTCATACAGCTAATTCCGGCATAAGACAGTTTGTTCTACAACACTGCAAAATATGTCATACTTAGTTTCGCCATAAGAAATGGTTAACAGCCTAACAGCAGGGACAATGAAGGTTATTTTAATAGCGCTGAAGACCCACATCATGACAGCATATAGGATGAGTGGAAGGGAACACCACCCCAGGGCAGACAATGTAGGTGGTTGAACTTCACACTTAAAACTTTCATCAAAATAAGAATAAGAAGAAAAGAACACTATCAAATGCCTCAACTCGGTGTTGACAGGACAATTACTTATGGGTTGCGCTGTGCAGTCTGGTAGAAGTTTACAGACGTTTCAAACGTGCCTGCTGTCTCCAAACTTCTACCGACTACACAGCGCAACAACCCAGAAGACAGAAATCTTCATCGCCCTGATGACGGAGGCAATATGACCTCTGAAACGTCGGTTAACATCGACCAGACTACACAGCGCAACAACCCAGAAGACGGAAATCTTCATACTCTGATGATGGAGGCAGTATGACCTCTGAAACGTTGGTAAACATCTACCAGACTACGCAGCGCAACAACCCATAAGACAGAAATCTTCATACTCTGATGATGGAGGCAGTATGACCTCTGAAACGTTGGTAAACATCTACCAGACTACACAGCGCAACAACCCAGAAGACAGAAATCTTCATACTCTGATGACGGAGGCAGTATGACCTCTGAAACGTTGATAAACATCGACCAGACTACACAGCGCAACAACCCAGAAGACTGCCATTTTCACACCCAAGGGTTTGGACCCAAAAGAAATCGTAAATAATGCAGAATTTTCACAATTTTGTATCAAAGAAATATTCTGGTGGAACAAGCCAAGGACCCAATACAATTTTAACAATAGTTATTTTCTAATCTTAAAACAAGCAGAATCACAGCAAGTAAATTAACGACAAAATTTCATTTTTCGTGCGGATGTTTATGACAGAAGGAATTCATGTACAAATACGCAAAACTCGTCATTTCTTAGATAACAATCACACGGCTTAATTTCGACTGTCGCCGGTGTTCCTGCGTAAATTCTTTCCATCATTCAAATCAAAACGAGCAGTAATCATCCGTTCATTGCCTCCCGAGTTTTACAAAATAATGTCGGGGCAGGTTTTCCTTCATCTATTAACTCTAACTGTTTACTAAGTAGAAGCTCTTGATAAGATTCATAGAATGTATCTGCGGATCAAATTAGTTGAGAATGGAGCTTAATTAGCTTTCTTGTTAGAGGGTTACATGTAAAATACATGCACAGAACTTTCTATGTGTATAAGACAGACCACATTCATGTGACACGTATGTATGAAAACTGTGGTTACAGAGTCAATGGCTGTACGAGCATATATTTAACTTGATCATATTATAAAGTTTGGAATCAACAACAGAGACATTAGAAGCCTGGAGAACGGATAAAATACGCCTTCTCCTTCCAGCGCCGTCGTCAGCGGAATCAGATTCTGCGCAACTTTAATAATTTCAGACGTCCCCGGTGGCTACGAGTCCTGTTGTTATGACGATGGGTTTGGGGAGAGCACAACGTGAAGTCTCAAAACTGACTCTTTCTATCAGATACATCGCCAATTAATGCAAAAAAGTCTCTCATAAAAGAATCGTAACCTTAACATTGAAGAGTCTAATGATAGTTTATAGCTTCATCATGCAGAAGAATCTTCAGAATCTGATAGTCGCTCAGTTGGTACTCCTCGTTTTATGGAGCCCAAAGGTTGACAAAGATACCGCGCACTGGACATGAACTTGAGCCAGCTGAGCCCATTAATATTAATTATTTACGATCTGAGATGGTAAAGTTGCGTCATATTGTGATATAATGAATATATATTATCAAAATGAAAAATGATGGTCTAATGTAAATCGAATATTTCGATAAAGAACATCATTTAATATTTTAAATATTTTAAATGTTAATTATTGTAATATTTTAATATTTAATAAGAATTTATTGTGATTAGACGGACAAGATTTAATATATACTTATTATATCACAATATGACGCAACTTTACCATCTTAAGAATAAACAAACAAAAAATAATAATCCACAGATATCCAAAACTGAAACGTGTGAGCACAAATATTTCGGCAATCACACGAAGACAGTGCTTTTCGGAAACGTGAAAAGACAACGTAAGTGGCGAAGAACCGCCCAATAGGGTCGCAGAACATTTCCTCCACTGTGCGACAATTATTTTAATGGGAACTGTTCTCACTGTGGCGGGTATGAAGATGGCTGTCTTCTGGGTTGTTGCGCCGAGTAGTCTCGTAGAGGTTTGCCGACGTTTCAGAAGTGATTGCAGCAACAGAAACCACCTAAAGGGGGGATATCTCCTACGGTACAGGAGTGAGGAACATCGAGTCGAACGACCACCTACTACAAGTACAGAAATTGCTAATTAATGCAACTTGTTGTTGTTGCTTTCTATACGTCATCGTGGCATGGAGGTTATAAATAGTAATTTTAGGTTTACCTTACATGAGCACGCTCAAGACATCAAAAGTTAAGTGCTGATGTAGACTTACTGTACGATGAAAAGTTTTGGTTACCGAGGCGTCCGCAAACGGATACGAGGGGTGTCTTCTGGCTAATTGCAAAACACAACTGCAGCACTGACACTTAAATACCTATTTGGTTTACACTCCGACGTTTATGGGGGGGGTTTTTTACGCTTTTTCGTAAGTTTGTCGCTACTAAGGAGAAACCTGTTACCTCTATCATCAGGAAGAGCAGTACAGACTAAATATATTCAAGAATATTATTTTCAGTTAAATTCTAATTTTCCCTTTCTGTTCCTCGTTTAACAATTTCCGTCTACCACATGAAATTTTAATTTTCGCTAAAAAATTCAAACACCAAATTGTTTTTTTTTTTTTTTTATAAAGGCAGACTTACGCATATTGAAGGTCAGTTATAAATAAGATCCTTGGAAACCAAGACGACAAAGACATATCTTATCACCTGAAATCACGCAAATCACGCCATGACACAGCGTTCTTCATCGGCAGCTGACAGCTAATCAAAAAATAAATTTAAGCCCTTTTTGGAACCAAATGATTTATTATCGTGTTCATAACATCCCACCACCTACAAGCTCCGCTCACGTCATCCACCTTGATTTGATCATACTAACTACAGCGGTTTGTAAAACCACGGAAAATGTTACAAATTCCTCAACACAAAACGTGAATCTAACGTTTCTATTACTCGTACGTGCCTCTACTGCACACAAATGTCGTAACCAGGCAATATACTGCTAATACAAAAATCGATTACGTATAAATCGGATAAAATTCGTGGACAGAGGACAAGCAAATATACAGGTTCACTAAAATGGCATTCACATATTCTCCCTGTGAACAAACACCGAACACTGGAGGCGAATAAAAAAACTAAGGACCTGAAAACAAGGCCACGTGCCCTGAAGTCATGATTTCGCTCTGGTATGAACCCGAGACGTGAAAATGTTACGTAAGAACGCACCTCGCACTGTTAAATACGAGTACGACGTCTCAGGAATTTCTTGGAATAACTGATGGTTTCTGTGATGGTGACTTTATGGAATTGGCACTGAAACGACCTTGGGCACTGCACGAATTCTGCTGGTGAATTGTGCAGTCAAACACAGATAAGTTTGTGTCCGAGTTAGTAAGAGTTAATTTAGTCTTGAGTCCTGAAATCCATTCCCAATCTTTTACTAACAGCGCCAGTAAACCGTCTGCCGAAACGGTGTGTATGTATTTATTTAAAACCAACAAATCATTTATTTTGCATCAATACTTTCTTTAATTTGGCACTTCATACCAATAATATATGCATTTTAAGATAAAGCCTTGTCTACGCCGTGTACTCTATGTCCATGCAGCATTATCAAAAGAGAATGGGTGTTCTCCAAGGACCCCCAGCAAATATACAAAATTTACTGTAGATACAGTCAAGAAAATCTACGCATTTTATGGAACCCAAAGGTTCATTGCCGTGTTCACACGAAGCCCGCCAACCGACGCTGGGGGGAAACTGCGTAATGAAAAGTTCCACAATTTGTACTCTTTACCTCACTCGTCCTTATGATAAGAACAATGACAATTAAAGTCTTAGAATGGTAAGAAGTGATAATTTGGGACAATGGAATTTTAGGCTTCGAGTTAATTTGTGGTAAGACAGGTAATTTTTTTTTTATTTATTGTTCTGTCTGACGACAGGTCCATATGAACAGGATCCTTCCATCCTTTTCTCGGACTGGGACCTGTTCATATACGTTCTTGGCAGATGATCCAGAAGTGGTTTGCCATTGCCTTCTTCTGTGTGTGAATGGGATGCCACGGAGAAACCGGGGAAGAAGCCCCCGGAGGAAAACTCCGTGTTGCCTAGACCACGGCCTTGCCCAACACAAGTTATAAATTCGGGCAGCACCGCCGGGAATCGAACCCGAGACCCCAGGATTACAAGGCCAGCGTTCTAACCGCTAGACCACCGTGGCACGTTACCAAATATTATGATAACAAAATCATGGATGGATGGAATGGATGTTACGCGCATGCGTGACATGAGAAAAGCAAACAAAATGTTGTTGCAAGCCTGAAGAGACGACACCATTCGGAAGACCTACATGCAGACAAGTTATAATATTCAAATATCAGGGGAAGTGGGGATGGAGTCATCTTTCGCAGGGAAGTTGCCGTTAGCGGGCTCTTGTGAACACGGTAATGAACCTTCGGGTTCCATAAAATCCGGGAAATTTCTTTACTAGCTCAGCGTGTTATTAGTTTCTCAAATATAAATCTGCTCCATGAAGTTAGTTAAGATATAATATAATTAATTAAAAGGTATGACCTATCGCTGTTAAGATAAGTGTTTTTTGCATTCCAAATGCTGATTAACGCCTACGTACGTAAATACATGTTTCTGAAAGCTATTATTTCTATACCAAACGTTTTTAATGGATCAATACAGAACAAATTTCAAACCTGCAGGCATGCACTCTGCGTGTCGGGTTGCTGGCAGGAAACGAGCCTCGCGCCGCCAGCAAGGCGACATCGCTACCTCTTGCCAAATATCGATTCAGTAAACTTGCTATAACGCCCCCATAGCTTAGTACTGTTCTTTCGCTATCCGATGGCGGCGCACTAGAGGATACGCGTGGGTGTGTTGGCGAGAAGCATAAAGTGAGAGAATAGGTTATTTTGCGTTTTGGCGCCGTGTAGACTCGTCGGCAGATGACAACGTTCCTGGCAAACTCGCTGTCTCAAACTACAAGGCTAAATACGGGGACTTTATGTCTCTCAGAAACGTTGGCATCTACCGTCGAGTCTACACGGCGCCAAAACTCAGAACATCATCAACTATGTCTTGAAAACCGAAAATCTCATAGAAACCGGAGGTTAGTTAATTATTCCAAGAATTCAGGGATACAACGTCGATAAACTTCTACCAGACTACACGGGCGCAATAACCCAAAAGACACCCATCTTCATTCCGTTATAAAATCAGCTTAAAAATTTAAGTCATCGATAAAAGAGCATGCTAAAACATTCCTTTATGAAGTTACTGCTGTATTGAAACAGACAATTTTCCACTTACGCTCATCCAGACCCGACACTGCTCACTTGATGTGGATACTCTCGCCTGATGGAGGAGAATGAGACAGCACGGCTGTCACATGTAGAAACGGTTGCTTACCGCCCGAAACTTCAGGGGCACAGACACAACACTATTCCCCATTTTGGCAGCACAAAATTTACTAGGAACCTGAAAAAGAAAAAGATTTTTTTTTGTTTATATAAAGCATATTACAAAGTAGCTACAACCCAGAAGACAGCCATCTTCGAACTCAACGCCGTGAATACCTCAAATCCTATTCAAACACAAATGTCTTCTCGAACAATGCTACAAGCATAAGGAAGTTAACTCTTGACAAACAAAAGAATAAGCAACAATTTGCGGAAATCGTGCACTGGAAGGCTTAAATACCCCGGAATATAAGGAACGAGACTGTAAGGAAAATTCTTTATACATTGCTACGGCGTTTTCACGGAACGGAATATTGAGACATCGCACATTTCTGTAAAAATCACCCGTTTTCAAGCAAGTAACTGCAAACGGAATAACGACTAGCCCACACAAAGCAGGCAAGCAAAGTCCTCCTTGAATGGTTACCAGTCGCTCAGACGTCAAGAAATCCCCCCCCCTCCCCAAAGCTCTTGAACAAAGAAGATTTTTTTACTCTACTCTCAACAGCCAGCCACTAATCAGTATTCTGAGCCAGATGAATTTAGTTCACACTTTCTCAACCATGTTATTACAAATTTTAATATTATCTTCAAATCCACTCCTAATCTTCTACTCGCGTATTTCGACTAGGAGTTTACATGATTTATCATTTCTAATCGCACGTCTTACATTTTACTGATTATTTATTTATTTAGTGTTCTGTCTGACGACAGGTCCATATGAACAGGATCCTTCCATCCTATTCTCGGACTGGGACCTGTTCATATACGTTCTTGGCAGATGATCCAGAAGTGGTTTGCCATTGCCTTCTTCTGTGTGTGAATGGGATGCCACGGAGAAACCGGG
Organism: Zootermopsis nevadensis; assembly: GCF_000696155.1. The sequence goes on along the minus strand of NW_019060558.1, from coordinate 366,565 downwards.
GAAGCCCCCGGAGGAAAACTCCGTGTTGCCTAGACCAACGCCTTGCCCAACACAAGTTATAAATTCGGGCACCGCCTTCTTCTGTGTGTGAATGGGATGCCACGGAGAAACCGGGGAAGCCCCCGGAGGAAAACTCCGTGTTGCCTAGACCAACGCCTTGCCCAACACAAGTTATAAATTCGGGCACCGCCTTCTTCTGTGTGTGAATGGGATGCCACGGAGAAACCGGGGAAGCCCCCGGAGGAAAACTCCGTGTTGCCTAGACCAACGCCTTGCCCAACACAAGTTATAAATTCGGGCACCGCCTTCTTCTGTGTGTGAATGGGATGCCACGGAGAAACCGGGGAAGCCCCCGGAGGAAAACTCCGTGTTGCCTAGACCAACGCCTTGCCCAACACAAGTTATAAATTCGGGCACCGCCGGGAATCGAACCCGGGACCCCAGGATGACAAGGCCAGCGATCTAACCGCTAGACCACCGTGGCGGTATTTTTACTGATTACTCAGCCTTATTTCACATCACAGTTTTGCCTCAAATATGATAAGTCTTAAACGCTTAGAAGTCTTAAGTAAGAACTTCAAAGGAAGTGGTTGTGGCCCATTTCAAGGCGCTACTACAACATTCGCGTGCAGAGACTGAGGCAGCCACAGAAACGTCAATCAGGTTGTCTGCAAACCGGCCGAGATTCAAACCAGGTACGCACCCAGCACCATCGTCGTCATCACCACACGTCACTGACGTCGATGGATGTTACTTTTAAGAAACAGAATATTAATTGAAGATGGATAAAAGCTGTCAGCTTTGAAAGCCGCCCACACGCCCGGAACTTCTTTTCCTAATTAATGGTGAAGAAAAATGCATTTCATTTTCAACTGCGCTGCACAAGACTTCTTTTAATTTCAGGTCTGTTTCACACATAGTAAAATCTAGTAAAAAATACAAATTATCTTTATCTCGACGTTCCGTATTTATAAACTATACTTTGACATCACAAATGACCTGGAAGGAAGTGATGAAAGCAAACTGTGTTTAAATTACTACAAAAAGCACACAGCTTTTCCAAGAATTTGGTGTCAGTGTATCTGACGGAAGTCAACAACACATTACAAACTCCAGAAGTATTCCCTCTGAAATCAGGAGTGATCTGTTATCTGACAAATTAAAGCACGCTATCTGACGTGATCCCGAGCCACTTTAATCCAGCTCACATCACAAGAGCACAATCACATCCACGGAAAACAGTCCTCAGCTATCCAAAAGTGTCCCGACTTTAATGTAAAATTAAGGTAAGACAGAAGTGGGAAATTGGACACAAGAAGTTAAATAAAAGCGAAGACGCATGACTGAATGGGATTCTTCATTTTCTGTTGGGACCTGGCGCATAAGTTTTAATTAAAATTCTGCCATTTACAAGGAAATATATGTCATCAATAGAAGAACTCTGTGAACGTTTCTCCTAGAAATTAATCTTGAAAAATTCTTATTCGTTGCCAACATTTGGCAGGGTAATTTTAAATTTCAGAAGAATTGCATAACGTCGGCCATAATAGAACGAAGACTGCTACGAAACACCAAAAATGAATCTCACTTAATGGATCCACATGAAAGTGTACGTACAATCGTATGCAGCCTTTCCTTACACATCATTTTGCATTTAGTATACGAGGTGCGATCGGAAAGTTTCAAGACTGTGTCAATAGCGGGCGAACCGGATGTAGTACGAGCTTCTGCTTTTAGGGGGTGCGGCCTACATTCATAATGAATCAGTGTGCCAGCCGGCATCATCGAATTAGCATTTGTTTCTTAGTTACGGGCGTTTTGGTAGTGTATTACACCGACCCTCCTGCGATTTCGGAATGGCGGATTAAACTTTCCGATCGCAACTCGTATGCTCTTCAAGATCATCCCATCCACATCTCTTGGTCTAGTTAACCTTCAACTGTGTTGCTATCATTAAGCAGATGCAGAATATGGTTCGTTCCAAGAATAAAAGGGAAATAAATGACAAACAGCTGATTTCTGGAAAGATCTATTACTCCTCCTAAGTTATTTAACGACTGTTTTAGAACGCAGAGAGAGGTTACATGTCATCAAATTCAGTGTTTCAGATGGAAGCAGTATGTACGCCTTTCCAACTGCAGAGGTTACACAGCATCGAGTGACGGAACAACTGATAATGAATACTCGGGAGAGGATGTGAAAGGAACCGGCCGTTGGTTCGAATAGGGTACCTCCAGAATACGAATCAATGTGAGATCCGTTTCGTTCGCTGAGCCGAATCACGACAACAGCACGCGATGAACAAGATTTCAGCCCACAGAGCCGTTTCTTTCCGAAGTTTAACAAACGACAAGGCGTTACTACCCAGAAGACCAACATCAACATGTACCTCGAGTTCTTAGAAAGAGTTCATATCAATGTTTACTTCAACGACTTCTGTAGCTAAAACTTTTTTCAAGTCTGATGACAGTTTAAAGACCCCTACATGCGCGTAAGGTTATATTAATCACGAAGGCATTTAACATAGTTGATATGTCCTTATGACCCGTCTTCCAAATAAGTACATATATAAAGTTCTTATAATAATTATATCAAAGTCCTGAATGAATGAATGAATGAATGCAAAATAATAACATGCACAGAGACCTCGAGTAAATCTGGATCGAATAATCTACTAAAACTGCATATTTGTTTAAATCAAGTCCGTCTAATCACAATTTAAAATTTAAAAAATTTAAAATATTTAAAATACCATATGATGTTCTCTATCGAAACATTCGATTTACACTAGAACATCATTTTTTCTCTCACGACATGTTTCAATTCTTCGATGAACCATCTTCAGGTGTATAAAATTAAAATTATATAAACTTAGACATAATTTCTTAAATGCAACTTTTTTATATATTATTGTATTTTATTTAGATGTTTATCAGACATCAATGTTGTTCTCTTCCATATTTTATTTTAAACATACTCGAAGTTGTTCTACATATGTACGTCGTGTTCAATATGAACTTTTTGTGGGTGAATGCCCTTGTTGTTTTTATATAAGTCTGCAATGCAAAGAATATAAAGACTAAATGAATATTAATAAATTAGAAATAGAAAATAGAAAATAAAATAATATATTAGAGAAGTAATTTTGAACATACCATACATAACATACTAAAACTGGTCGATTAACAGTTGAAACCGTTGTGTAACCTTTTAAATCCCAGTGGTAACTAATTTCCGATCTACTTAAACAATCACTTACCCTTAATTTTGAATGTATGAGTTTCGTATTATTCTCGGTGTAAACAGAGATAATTTCATTAAACATCAATAACCAGTACATCTTTGTAATGGTAAAGTGTTGATTTTGTCTTTACATTGCGGACTGAATTCTTAAATATTATTTAGGCTCTGCTCCGGCCTCAAAGCGTTAATACGTCAAATATATAACTTACTTTCGTAAAAGTGTAGTATCCCTATTCCAAGACCAATGAAATTCTGGAACAGAAATGTATTCCTAGACCTGCCGTCAACATTTAGCATTAGTTAACATCCTTTTAAAGAATTACTATTTACGTTACTTTCAACAATTTTAAGTACATCTACTCATGGAAATACTCCTGAACACTGTTTCAGATATCGGTCACATTCTCGAATTGATTCCGTTAAGGATTCCCCAGGGATTTGATAATAAATTAAGAAGACGACCCTGGGAGGAATTTTCTCTTAAAATTAAAAACTGCAGACCAAATCTTCTCTCGAATAACAAACGAAGTCTGTAAATATTGATGGGGACAATGCACGACCTACTCACTGCGTCGACCAAGATACTACAGAGCCACGGCATCAGAAAACCTAACCGACAGTGCAGGAGTCTGCGTATGCAATGTGTACTGAATCGTTTGTTTTCATTTGCAAGTATTTAAATATTTATGCTGTAATTTGCAACCGCTTCGTAATGTAATTGATTTCTGCTGTATGGAAAACTGACGTTGTCTTTCTTGAGTTCGTACAAGATGAAAGGAGTAGTACAACTTATCCACACGATAGCATCACAGAACATGAGGTACATAATTCAACGATATTTATTTTCTAGCCGTTAAGTACCATATAAAACATTCCGTTCTATTTTATGTCCCTGGTTACGTCAGAATTTCTCGTTGCCAAAGGGTTCCGCCGCCACGAAAAAAAGGGGGGGGGACATTAAAATATCTTGGGAAGATTCTGTTTGCCCCCCAAAAGCCTTGAGATGCTGTACAAACTCGAGTGTTTTTCTCAGACATAATTTGTCATCTATTAAAAGGTCCCTTAATACCAATTTAAATTTAAATATTTACCATTTAACAGACAAATACAATGAGAAATAATTAAAATTAATAGTTAATAAAATATAACGGACATAATTTCAGCATTTAAATACCAAATTTAAACAAACGATTCTTTAAAATATAGTTATCCTGTTGGAACATTTTTAATTGCCATCGTAAAGCTTGCAGTTGCCATCTTCCAGTCAAGGACCACATTTTTCTATCACTCCAAAAAATTTCAGCGTTTGGAATTTGAGCGATCTGTATAGAGCAGATTGAAGATGGCAATCGCCCTGATGATGAAGGCAGCAAGGACCTTTGAAAAGTCAACTTCTACCAGACTACACGGCGCAACAACCCAGAAGACAGCCATCTTCCGTTCTATATAAGTTCATTGTGTGTCGTCCTTTCTCTCGAAGAGAAGAGAAAAGTATTTTACAGAAGACAGATGCACACAGTTTATAACAAGTAGTAGTTACCGATTATCTTATCACATTAGTTAACATATCGTTTTGCAGGTAAATTACGACCAATATGTTTTTACGTATGTTGATATCGATAAAAGGAGATGGAAATGAAAGGAGCGCATTCCGGGAAACCTGTTCCACTGTTTTGTTCTAGAAGCAACCGAGAAGTACGGACTTCCTGGAAAGGTAAGACCGAACTGGCCAAAGCATGGCGTGGAAACGAGATGAAGCAGGATGACCCTGGCAATGTAGCTCATGACACATCAGCTACACCGTGCATTACACCCTCCGTTCGCTTTCTCCGCCGAAAATATTACGTCAAGGTTTCAATGCATTACAACCGAATCGTTGTGCGTAACATGAAACAAGACTCTTCTAAACTTAGAAAGAATCGTTTATTTTAACCGTCTAATCACAATAAAATATTTTATTGTGATTAGACGGTTAAAATAAACAATTATAATCATCACAATATGACGCAACAATATCACCTTAGAAAGAATCATAAAAACAACAACAATACATGCTAGACAATTTCGAGCAACAACAAATCACAAACCAATGACAGCGAATGACTTAACCAAAAGTATTAGCCAAATCCAGAGACAGGAGTCGCAAAATTTTCGACGACTGACAGAAAGCATCTTCGAACTTCCTCGTTTTCATCAAGACAGCCTCAGACATCGACTATCGACAGTATATTTTCGATGTAGGACCAAGTCAGTTCACGTGGTTGTCGACCTGAAATTCGAGCGTCACTTTCAGTCAATTAAAGGTAACGAAAATCCCTTCTCAGTGTAAAGTCTTATTTATTACATGGCTATACGTCCACAATGCTTACTCGCTTGATCGAACGCCAAATCGTTTTCACGCTCTATCGAAGCGGAGTAAATACGCGACATTCACTTCATTAAACAAGGTCCAGTTATTTCCATACTAAACTACGCACGCCCGAAGGCAATTCAGACTTCTCCCAGTGTATTCATCAACCTCTACATTAATTTTGCGTTCGCTGTTAACCCTGAATCCCTCAGTGGCTCGCATCTTGTGAGTACGGGAAATAGCGCTCCCGAGGTACCTGAGCTAACCAGTGCCTCGGGGGTATAAATTCGGGGACCTGGCCCTCCAGGGTGGGGGTTGGGCGTGGGGCTAACAACCTCACCCTGGAAAAAGTAAACCTGGCCTGTAGAACTCGTGATGATGTTAACCCTGAAGAGCTTTATAAGAGGATTAAGTTTACAACTTCAATGGTTGGGATTCCAAAGCCATACACGGCCACAACTGTGTTTCAACTGAAAGAATTCAAGTTAGTCCGAAACTGATATTAATTTTCTTTTTCAAAATCTCGGAAGCTTTTGCTGCAGAACCAAAATGTGTGACGAAAATCTTACCTCCGAGTGATAATTCTCTATTTCCCATCACAATCGCACGCTACAGTTGTAGGTTTTTAAGTTCTCACGTCCGTGAGTCTTCTGGGTTGTAGCGCCGTGTAGTCTAGTAGAAGCTGACCAATGTTTCAGGAGCCATCACCAGGCCGATCTCAATCACAAGGTCGATGATCGCCCTGACGATGTAAGCAGCAAGGGCTTCTTCAACGTTGGTAAACTTCTACTAGACTTACACGGCGCTACAACCCAGAAGACATGCACCTATGAAATTCCAAGTCATCTTTTACCAGACTACATGGCACAGCATCCCAGAAAACAGTCTTCATACTCACAGCAATTCCCACTTTTGGGCCCAAGACTTTTAACTGCAAATTTCCAATGGTAAATATGAGCTTTAAAAGTGTTACAACAGAAGATCATTTCAAGAGTAAAGTACGCCTGTGGAGGGGGGGGAGGACAAAACATTCTTGTCTTCAACATAACCATCACATGACGCGCAGTGTAGTAATCAGCATCTTTGTGACGATGAGTTACGATTCTGCGCGCAGTCTTATAATGGTACGAAACCGATTAGAGTTTATTTCCGTTTTGCCACTGGGTTTCTACTCGACAAGCAATGCAATCAAAATGCTATTGTTTCAGGCACTCCTCTTAAGGTTCGAAAGTGGACAAATCGCAATGTCCAGCACAGTTTCACACCACGAGCATTAAATATAAAGCAAATCATTCATGCGAATTCTTAGACCAGAAACACTGAGATTTATCGAGATATTCCTAGCCTCCTCCAGCTGAATACATGGCCAAATATAGTGTCCCATAAAGATCTAAACGCACGTCATAATACGAAATAATAACCTTGTTAGAGACCTCAGTATGTTTTGCTTACGAGAGGAACCAGGCGTGGTCTACACTTAACAGATGATTCAGATACGAAAAATTGCGGAGGGTTGACTGTGTTTCGAGCAACGCAAATTCACTGAATGTGTGTATACATCTTTTGGGACACACTGTATTAGTAGAAAAATGTGTGACGGACAGCTGGTGCTGCCCTCTTACGCACTGTAACATCCATCATTTGATTCCATGTTCCGTCACAGTCAACTGCTGCACCGGAAGACTCCAGCAAAGAAGTGCATTTTCAAAACGAACAGTGTTGTACGGATGGGAGAATGTTTTTGTGAAAGAGTATAGCTCAGCCGTTCATGCGCCCACCAAACTCCCGGTGGACTCATCGTGGCGCGCAATCAGTACTCCAGCGTATGCATAAATAATTCGGAAATGAAACGAAATGAATGGATTCTCGTTGGGTAATCACCTGAGTTGTACAGGCCTTTGTGGAACAAATGGGACGGGCTAAATATGATTTTAGTTTTGGCAGCATAAATACTATCTTCGAAAGGAAAGGAAAACTCTTGGTATTATACAACCTACTTCTTCATTGGGCTCAAGAAACCTAAAATTGCATGTTAAAATAAACAGATTTTTATACAGTATTAAAAGTATATTAAAATTGGCCGTCAATCACAATATAAGATAATTAAAATATTAAAATATCATTTTTCGTTCCTTATCGAGTACTCGATTTTACAATCATATTAGTGACATGTGACACAACAACGGATGAAGATACAATATGAAGGATGAGAAAATGATAAGAAAAATTAAAACTAAAAATCATTAAAAAATCAGTAAAATTCAGTAATTCTGTTAAAAAGTTTATAACATAACACCTGATGATGGCACTATTGATAGCCGAAACATGTCGTAAATGTTCCACATGTAAATCGAGTACTCCATAAGGAACGAAAGATGATATTTTAATATTTTAATTATCTTATATTGTGATTGACGGCCAATTTTAATATATTTTAATACTATTTAAATAAATCACAATATGACGCACCTACAATATCTTAAACAGATTTTTGTAATTTCAGCATATTATGTTGCACCACCAAACTCAAATCAAGACCCACATTACGTACATCGGAAGCGTTCTAGAAATAACATGTTTTCCAAACGTAAACATCTTTCAAAGCAGACTCCTGAACCACGCGTAGTACGAACAAAATTAGCATTTAATTTAAAAAATTTCGTGAGTCTTGCGTTTCAAATTTCCAACATTCAACACCAATTAAATTGCTTTCGCAGAAAGTTCTATTCTATGTCTGCGTGAATTCCGGTAAAGGTAACTTACACGCACAAACTGTAAACACGACTTAATTCTCTTTTACGCGTACCTTAACTTTTATTAAACAAATGGTAGGCGAACTAAAACGTCGCATCTCAAAATGCCCTTCGCTTCATATGTGTGAGCTTATTTAGGCTACATTCGCTCACCACAAAAATAAGTTTTATCCGGTTCATTCTGACGTCTAAGAAATCACAAACTTAACTGAAAGTGGCTAATCCTAAGTCCTTAAACACGAAGAAACAAAGTCTTACGACGCACGGACCTGATCGGTGTGTCCTCACACTACCTAGGCCTACAACGCAGTTCACACAAAATAGAACTATTAAATACGTATATAAAGTGAAGCTTATTAAATGCGTCTTAAAAGCT
>NW_019060558.1:322958-344450 GCF_000696155.1 Zootermopsis nevadensis | reverse complement strand
GGCCAAGATTTATTTTCCCCAATCGGAACCAACCCCTGTGTGTTTAAAACGCGCTGAAACTAGTCAGAATAAAGCCATGGCAACCAACGTTCTTACATCCCTTCCTGTAACAGAGATGTTAGATCTACGGATAAAGAATTGGGAAGGAAGCGATATCACTCTGTAAATATTTATATCAATATTCTGCTACGTCTCAGCATTCGAAGAAACTATGACCAAATCAAATCTATGTATTTCTCGGCACATCTGTTTATTTAGGAAGTTGGTAAGTAAATTTCTAAAAACAAACTCATTTTCTGCATCTTATGACAGTTTTTATACAACGATAAAAGAGTTCTTTTAGAAATTGAACTGTTTGATTTTTCAAGACTTCTCACACAACAATTTTACCTACACCTCGTCACTTGTCAGACGCGGAAGGGCTTTCATCTGCGACAGAAATGTGGGAAATCTACCCCATGAGTGGCCTCAGTTAGCCAGCTACTTGAGATTTACGCTCGCTGCGAGCGTAACAAAGCTAACCACGCCTGGCTGGCTAGAAATGCCTAATGATGCATTTTATCTGATCGGTTCTCCTGTGTTCAACTGAACGGAGTACCACTAAACCAAGAACATATCTTACTTTTGACGTAAATACGTCTATAAGGAAGGGTCATTCGACAAAAAAAGTAGAACGAAAAAGGGAAACCTGGTTACCTAGGGAACGTCGTGTTTACTCGGTATTGTTGTTACCTATAAAACATTACATTACCTTACATTACATTACTTTACATTACATTCAGCTACCACAAACCCATCTTAAGCGTAACTAATTCAAGTTAAATAAGCAATGTCTTAATCAAACTTATCTCAATTGTAAAGCATGTATAAAGGAAATATTTAGAATAAAGCCAATATATAAACTTCCTTTCCGTATAGACGTATTTACGTCAAATTCACCGGAACCGTGGTTCCACTGTCAACTTTTTAATTTTTCAAAGTGCTAGCCGGACTAATACGGTTAACATAAACGCTGCGCCCTCGCTGACAACTTCATGTTGTTCAAACTCTGTAGCAGACCAACAAAAATGCGATTTCACAGGCCACGGAGTACAGCCAAATGTCGCAATGTTCCGTACAGCTCAAACATTCGACCGAAGTTGAAAGTCGCGGCATAAGGGTTAAGTTGATGAGCGAACGGGCTGGATTTCACTTTTACTCTTGAGCTTATCGCACGAGAAATGCACATGCACAGCATATTTCTAGTCCAAGCCTCTAAGTTCTGCATGAAACATTACTGTGTTCTGTAGAACTGAACAAAATAACATGTAATCCCTTCCCACTAAACTAAAAATCACGCTCGCCGTACAGAAATAAAGTATTCAAAGGTCGCATACATTCTTCATTATAAATAATTGAAAAGCTTTCCCTTGAGTGAGAGAAACAAACCACTTTTACTCCGAAACCAGCCAAGTGTTGGGCCAGACAGGGATGGCAAGTTTTTAAGGCACAACAGTTACGTTACAATGGCGTTCCCCTAATCTATCAACACATTAATGCGATTAAACAAGTAATATACCAGACAAAACCAACTAAATCACGGAAGAACACAGTTACATTTGTCCACTACACAAGTTCTTGAGGAACGCCTTTATTTTTAATGTTTCTGATAGTATTCTGACGACGGAAGAAATTTAAAGATGACACAGAAGATGGGCTTTAAAGAGTTACAAGTAAATACATCACTATCTCCGTCAGTTAACGTATACATAACGTGTAAGTCAGACAGAGACAGAGTGTGGTAATAAACATAAGAAACAGGCAGTGTTCTTGGAATGACCCCACTTGCAGTAGTAACGACCACTTTGAATAAAGCATGGACATAGTACAAGTCCTCAAGCGATGACCCGTCCTCGTTTCTTGTTTGACGTGTATTTGGTAGGACGTCGAAAAAACACGACCGTGGCTTAATTTAAGGCTCCTCTCCATCTATGTTCTGAACCGACTGTGGAAAACCACAAAAACCTCAGTTACTACACACGATGTCCGGACCAATATTTGAACTCGGGACCTACCGAATACAAAGGAGTGTTAATCACCCTGCAGTTATGTTCGGACAAAAACAGATGGGACGATGACAATGGACGTAGTTAAACTATGGTGATAATTTGGACTGGATTAACAGGGCCCTTATGAACACAGCAATGTAGCGTTTTGTTCCACAAAACACGGCGAATTTCTGAATAACTTGCCTACTATTACCTCTCAAGAAAGATTCTGCTACACTGGCCTACATGTGAAACAATATCATGACTCTGCTGCAAACTTTATTTTTGACAGGTTCTCGTATTTAGTAAGATTTGAAGTTTTCACGGCGGTGAGTCCGAAGATGTCTTCTCGTATTTAATTTCAACTTTCACTATAATTACTAGACCGGCTACACTGAAACCTGTAAAATAATTCCTTCGTTATAATATTATATTTTCACCCAACACATTTAAAGCCATTAATACATACAAGTACGTAAGATACATAATTAATTTGCACTTTTAATTATTCTGTTAAACCCGCTAGATACAAGAACCTTCACTGAAATTTCACTTTCAGTGTGAATAAAATCGTCTTTTAATATTCAACCATACATTCAAAATTCAATCTACTAAAAAAAAAATTCAAACCTCAACACCAAGGGGTTTAAACAGTTTCTTCTTCATAACGATGTCATATTTTCAGTAAATTACATATTTAAAACTTGTTTAATAATACAATTTTAAACTGACCTACACAGCTTACTTGCACGAACGAGATGAACTTCGCATTGCTTCTACACGTCCAGTCACGACTCGACATTTCAAAATATTTTTTTGTATTTCTCCACGTAAACACCTTGCCTGGAAAGGGACCTCTGGTGCGTCCTCCCACGTGCTTCCATAACACAATTATGATCATCTTCCGACGCTAGATAGCAGGCAGCTGACAAAGCGACGCTTTTAATGAAAAGAAAGGTCGAAGGAGCGTGTTGGAAATTTTAAGTAATGACCAACGTCTATTATACAGAAATATTCAAAAGTCCCTATGCACCAGTAAGAACAAGTAATGGAAGTAAGAAGTTATTCAAAAGTCCCTGTGTACACATGCTCCCTACGTGACGCACATACGACTTCTCACATGTGCACAGTGTCTTTTCAATCATCCTGTACAAACAGTTCAACGTCCAGCCCACACAATCACCCAAGCCGTGCGTAATTATTCGACGACGTGTGTAAGTAATTCAGACACATGTGCAAATTCGTTGTTAACCTGAAACCGCTTCCAGTATCACACAGTGACTATAACAAATCACTATCAGACGCGTTAGAACAGCGATAAAGCGTCTAAGTTGCCTTCGACAGTTACTCAATTCGAATCCCTGTCGGGGAACCGGTATCTTCGCTGACGTTCTCCTGATTATACTCATTCTTTCGAGGCAAGTAACAGAATGTCAGTAGTTAACAGAGCGGCAACATTCAGTCATCCTATAAATCCGCCCAGAATGGACATTCCGAAAGTCATTACACTATGTTGTAACTAAATTACATTTTGGTATCTACGAATCGTAAAAAAAAAGGAAGTTCTCTGCTTTGAGCGCTGTTTTTTTTAAAAAAAAGACGAGTCGATTATGCTGTTCTTCTGGGTCCTGGAGCCGTGAAGACTTCTGGGGTCTTCACGGCGCCAAAACCCAGAAGAACAGCGACACATTCTTACCCCTGTGGAAACCTAAAATCTTACACAGATTAGAGGCCAAAATGACCGGGAGGTTTCTAGCGCTTGAGTGAATTCGGATCGAAGGTTCGCAACGTATTCGTTCTTTGTAAGACTTGAGGTTCTCACAGCGGTGAGTATGAAACTGCCTCCGTCATCAGGGCGGAGGCAGTATGACCTCTGAAACGTTGGTTAACATCGACCAGACTACACAGCGCAACAACCCAGAAGACAGAAATCTTTATTCGTTCTTTCTTTACAAAACGTCCTCTTCCAACGCTGTATCAACTGGAAGATTTGTTTATCGTCGTACGGCAAGAGAGAGAAGTTGTGGCCTGTTTTAAGATAAACGGTCGGCGGTAGCTTTGGAGGAAGGGGGGAACGGGACTTTCGGGTCTGTGCCATGATACGACGAAGAGAAATTACACTTCAAAAGAGTTACACTTTTTCACATCACTGTGCGTTAAACTACGGGATCTAAACCTGCGCCCATCGTATCTCTTTCTGATATATCGTGCCACTCTGTGATAAAAGAAATCCCTGATATCAGGAAACACGTCTTGTTAATGTCGTCCGTCAGCACGCGACACTTAACATCCTTTCAGGTGGTAGAAGAACGTCAAATCAAGAACTAGGATGAGTTTTATTGATGGACACGTGAACCTCATATTGAATGACAGCTTCAAGGAAAACACAGTAAAGTATCTTGCTACTGGAAATCGTTGAGAAATGCCTGATTTGGTCGAATTTAAAACAAAATTCCATGGCGTTTCGAAATATTATCCACAGTTGCAACGCTACGCCTAGCAAGTTTACAAAAACGGGTGAATGTAACCAAAGGTGGAAAGTTCGAGAATTCAATCATTAAAAAAAGGTGGTCCAACTTTCTTCTTTCCTCGGATCTAGAATAGCTTACCCGACGTACGCAACGGCCATGAAAACCCTCCTGGGACAATTTAAAAAAAAAAAACGAATAGCCAATTTTTGTTATCTTTAACACAACTTCTTCAAAAACGACAAACTGCCATTGTTTTTGCTAAAATATATATTTAATATGCGCAACAAATTATTTTAAATTTGCTCCTACAACAACTTTTTCCTGACAGTTCTTGCATGAAAAACCTCACGGTCAAAGCCTTCGGAATAAAGAAACCAGACGAACTCGTAGTAACTAAGACAGCAACAACAACAACAAATTCGCCAGGCCAAGTCATAAGTGGTCTCGGACCAGATGTGGCCTGCAGGCCGCGCCAGTCGTAGCACGCTACGTTAAACCATATAGCCAGACCTCAAGCAAATTCTGACCCCATACGATGCAAACAGCCGCCCACGGTTACAAAACTGCTCACTACGCGGGCGTATGAAATCTGACATCGGTTGACCGGCGTGTCAAAGCAGTACAACCATATCAGCGAACAAATGGTCACCTGATACTGGCTCCCTAGGGAATACTGTGCATATTACTTCGGTAAAATCTCTGGCCCACCACTTGCAAAGATTCCGATCGTCAGTGGCATCGGAGAGGCCAGCTTCAAATCTAGCGGTTAGAACGCTGGCCTTGTAATCCTGGGGTCTCGGGTTCGATTCCCGGCGGTGCCCGAATTTATAACTTGTGTTGGGCAAGGCCGTGGTCTAGGCAACACGGAGTTTTCCTCCGGGGGCTTCCCCGGTTTCTCCGTGGCATCCCATTCACACACAGAAGAAGGCAATGGCAAACCACTTCTGGATCATCTGCCAAGAACGTATATGAACAGGTCCCAGTCCGAGAAAACGATGGAAGGATCCTGTTCATATGGACCTGTCGTCACACAGAACACTAAATAAATAATAAATAAATATAATAAATATCTTACGTTTTAAACTACAACACAGAAAAACAGGAGTTACCTAGTCAAAGACAGCTACAAAAAAAATAGAGCCATGATATTTTATTTTCGATATGGATTATATTCATCCGTGGAATATATTTATTTATTTGCCTCCAACAGATAAAATCTCTCTCCTATTATAAAAGGCTTACACACTGTAATACAAAAACGTGCATTACCTATAAGAGAAAAATTAGACAAAAGAAGAACTGTATACTTTTCAAAATACACATAAAATAATGTAATAATATATACGTTAACTTATAACAAGAAATAAAGTATGAAAGCTGTTCACTTGTTATAACAAGAATAATAATAAAATTGTCCAACACACAAGCTTTAGGACAAAAAATACTTTAGCAAATTTTAAATAAGAAACACATGACAGACTGAAGTCAAGTTTCAGATAGCCTATTTCACTGCAACACTGTTATAAGTATCAACATGTTCTAAGCAAGGCCGAGTTCATGAATATTAATATTTTCGGGATGTGACAAGAGATTGGTTACCTTTCCTGATATTAAGATGTAAATGCACAAAGGATTCACCAATGTTTCCGAAGAACATTGTGTCCATCATCTGGGTTGCAAATAAAAACTGTTAGTTCCTCCGAAACGTTGGTATCTACCTACACGTCTACACGGCCTCACAACCCACAAGGCACTTCATTTCCCCGAGAGAAAGAGTTGAGCCGAAGGACGGCTACATGCATATTACATTGGCACTACAGAAGTTTCTGTACATTACGCGATGCAATCCCAAAACCCATCTTCCTACTGCATATTCCCGTTATGAACACACGCACTGAATATCTGAGAAAGCCAACTCGAAGAAAACCGCGCAAGAAAAAGGCAGCTGCGATTTCACTTTTGCGGGGCGGAAACGAGGCCTGGCAGACGTCTTCAGCCATGTTTCAAGACACGACCCAAAAGAGAGAGAGAGAGAGAGTTGTTTGCTAGATGGTCGTCTACACATACTCAGAATACTACAATATGCAGAACGGCATGTAAAATTGCAGTCTCCACATTTTCAGAATTAAGCACTACGGAATTCCTGCTTTCTTATCAATCGCTTGCAACTTTCATTATGTTCTTGGGGGTCAGGAAGAAGATTTCATAGGGCAACGGTGTGATGTATTAACAGCCGGTTACAGGCGAGAGAAACGGACACCTACATTCGGGCGTATGAACACGAACAACCGATACGCCTTAAGCTCCAGTAAATCAGTAAATCTGCCGATAAACCCTTCTCGCATGATGACCTGGATATACTACACCGGTATTTACTTCCTCTGCTGATTCCCATCTTATCAATTCCTCAACAATTCTACGCATTCAACCTGAACTACGACTATCCAACCGGAATTTCACACACAATCTGTGACTAAGTACACCACGGATAACAGGAGAGAAAAAGAAAGAATATAAAGCTAATGCTACAGAAACAAAACACCTGGTGTAGAATTCGAGGTTTCCACGACGGCGAGACTAAAGATGGCTGCTTCAAAATACCTGATAAGTTAAAAACAGCTGATAACTAATTGGATGGCTAACCGAACCCGAAGGTTCATCACCGAACCAAAGCCCTCCACCGGACTCTGTCCTGGGCCAACAAAATCCAGTCTCCTTCAACTCCTATCTCCCATAGATCCCGTCTGAGATTATCCTCCCATCTACGTCTAGGTCTCCCCAGAGGTCTCTTCCCCTCAGGCTTCCCAAATAGTGGACCCAACCAACTAGATGGCTTATGGAACCCGAAGGTTCATCACCGAATTAACCAAAGCCCTCCACCGGACCCTGTCCTGGGCCAACAAAATCCAGTCTCCTTCAACTCCTATCTCCCATAGATCCCGCCTGAGATTATCCTCCCATCTACGTCTAGGTCTCCCCAGCGGTCTCTTCCCTTCAGGTTTCCCAACCAACACCCGGTGCACACCTCCTGTCCCATCCATGCGCGCTACATGCCCAGCCCATCTCATTCTTCTCGATTTAATAACCCTGACAATATTGGGGGAGGAGTACAGAATTTTAAGCTCATCATTGTGCAGTTTTCTCCACGCCCCATCGTCTTCTCCTAGGCCCAAATATCTTCCTCAAACACCTGCAATCTGTGTTCCTCCCTCCATCGACATTAACAAAAATCAATAACAGTGAATAAGTTGCACGTAAAATGCATAATATCTTCATTTCAACAGAATGTTACAATAGTTAAGAGTAAAGTCGAGCTTTGTCTTCTGCGTAACACTACCGTCTGGACTTGTACCAACATCTTCAGTCTGAAGATGGAGAGAGTAAGACCAGAAGACCAACAACGACATCTTGACAGCCGTGAGAACCTCAAATCTCATGTAGTATAAGAGTGGATAAATATTATAAGAAGAAAAAATTAGTCGCTTTACATAAATAAACCGCTCTATTGAATTTTAAATACAACAAATGCAATTTAAGGGGATTTCGAAGAAAAGATTTTTCTTTGGCGAAGCCAACCAGCCATTTCCAATAACTACACTTCGATGTGTGCTGCATCTTATAAGACTTGACACGTCTAGCAATTTACAACCTTTCGTAAATCTCTCATGGCATTTCCGCATGGAATAAATCCTTGCACGATGCTCACTCCATAGCAAAACACTGCATGATGCAGTTCTTGATACAAAGGGGGGAATTGAAACAAACGACGAGGAAGTACTGCCCCTTCCTCGGAGGCAAAATGCTAAGTATCTTGTGCATATGAAAATTATAAACCACATTCTTGTTAAACGTGGACTCGGTTTGCGTAAAACGACGCGTGAGGAGGATTCAGGTTAACGGCCCTAGTGTGATGATGATGATGATGATGATGATGATTCTTAGCACTTTCAGAGTCACAATCCTAAAAGCTGAAACATCAACATCAACCAAACAGGAAATAAAGAAAGAAAGAACTTGCCAGGCAAACTCCAGCTCGCTTAGTATGCATATTAAAAACCGTCAAGTACATTCCACGTATCCCCAAGGACGTCCCTGCTGAAACTGCGTTCTGTTTTACACGTACAGACAGCAATTCGGAATCATAATGAAACTACAATTACAGAAGGGGATTACAGATATCGATGAAACTTTATTTCCTATGACTTTACAGTTCTCTAACTTTTAATATCTCGGCTGCAGGCCGGTTCTATGTAAGAATCGAAGCGATTCTGTCATTCAGATCTCACTAAGGCTTCATTTTATTTATAGGGGTGGTTCAAAAGAAACCCGCCTGGGGTCGATTACATAAAATACACTGAGCTCACTCAAAGTCACAGCCTACATGCGTCCCACTGAGTCGCCAAGCGTCGGCTGCCTATTTCAAAGAATTCCTAAAGCAGACGCTGCTGCTGGTGGAAGCATCGCGAAGAGCTTGTTTCATTTGAGCGTCCGACTAGAACTGGCGTCCCTTGGCTGCCCGTTTCATCGCACACGTCGGTCTCGTCATGACGCTGTTTCCACGGCTGGCCGTTGTGGCAAACACGCCGTGGCGGATCAACCGCTGATCGACAACAATCTTTGTAAAACTGCCTGCACCAGTCTTTCACAGCTGTTTCGCCGTACAATCAAAATCGACTTACTTCCTCTCATTTCGTTGCAATATGCACCAAACTCTCTAGTCTGCGATAAGGCATTCGCCGTCAATTCTACATAATCCACGAACAGCTCTCATACTAACTACGACTATGTCACACAGCTTGAAGGGCAGATTTATCTCCGTATGGGCTGCTGTGGCAATTACCCTACTTCAAACTGGAAGCATGAACTTCTCTCTGGGCGCTACGCCCTGCCTCCTGCTTCCGACAAAAACGAGACGTTCCAATGTTTCCATGACAGTTTCAACAAAGCTATATAGTTCGCGACTGTAATCTTGAGACTTGCGGGGTGAGGAGGTGGGGGCGAAGGAGGAAATATAGCGTCTGCCTTTAACTCTACGTACTTCCTTCATTCCTTTCAAATCTCAAGATTACAGTCGCGTACTGTATATATAAATGTTCAGTTTGTCTAAAATCGAGGACTGCATGATTATATATAAGTATCTGCAGAGACATCTATCGTCGGTATTCAACTATTCTACGATGATAACCTCTCAAATTCGTATATGTTTCTGGCGGTACTCAGCGATAGGTCACACGGACACATTCTCTTCATAAAATAAAATAAAAACGTCTCACGATACGCATAACTGCAAATCGTCAGGGTTTGATTCTACAAATGCTTGTTCTATTCCTATTCCTCCTTGTTTTAGGAAATTCTTTGCCTAAAGAAAACATTTCCCTCTCATTCACCTTGCAGGCCCTACGTTACTAGTTTCATATTTCTGAGGGCATCCTAAAAGCAAGGTAAATAACATTACGCGTGTAATAATTAGCGCAGGAATTACGAACATAAATTTTGTATTTGCTTTTCAATTTGTTTTTTAGATTATTCCCTAAGGAAGGTCTAACAAAACAAGGTAGAAATGGTATTAAATGGGACACCGTAATTCACTGGGCAAAAAAGCTAGAACCACAAAGAAGGTGAACACAACGGTATGGATCACAATTTTAGAATAATGTTAAGAGACCTTAAGGAAGTAAAGTGGGAGGGTGTGGACTGGAGGTGGGCTCATAAACACAGAAATTATACATCCAGTTTAATAAAAGAAGCAAAATGTATAAACCAGCTGAGAGACTACCAGCTTCTCAGGAGCTCTACTCCACGAGTTTAGGTAATTTATTATGAACTTAATGTAACAGCCAAAAGCAAAATTCCCATAAGAATACAAAAAAAAAATTCATCCTCACGTTAAAATAGTTGCGTGATTCTCACTGTTCATGATTCCCTGAGGCACATAACTATGAACACTTGTGCAAAGCACAGATGATGAAGTAGGAGGAAAGTTTCACGTGCTATCTGTTTAACTCATGAAATATATCTGTATTAAACCTCAAGATGAAATCCTGTTTCAGCGCTACCTATTAAAAAGCCTTCCGCAGTTTCAGCACGACAGTACATCCACCTCTTGTACTCGCTTCTACTCTCCCTCTTTGCAACGATGTCTATAAATACAATTCCACACAAAACAGCAAAACACTGTACAAAAGTGGAGAAATGCTGGCGGCTAGCTGGCCTCGCCATCTTCCGCGAGAACCGAGAATGAGCACATAAGGTTGTGTTTCCTGCCATACGCACGATAGAAGAATAAGTTATAACAAATCCTATAACTGTTACACAAACAGTAACCCCCATCGCTGGATGAAACAAGCAAAAACACTAATTTAATAAAATTCTCAGCTATTAAAAATACATGTACGCAACAGTGGTGAGGCCTTGTGTAATTATTTTTGCTGCAAAACTGTACTTGACTACGTCACTATCATAACTACGTAATTTATATTTGTGTTACAAACAAATACTATATTTATTCTACATCCTTGGCTTAGGCCCATGTATGATCTATTCAATTGTAAATGTAAATTCAATTCACACAGTAAAAATGTCTCCTGGGAAATTGTGCCCTGTTTCGAGAGAGCTTATGTCCTCATCATCGGAGCCCTGATGATGGAGGCAGTAAGCTCCTCTGTATAAATCTATTCTGATTATTATGTATTTAGCAAAACTGCAAAATAAAATATTATGCAAACTTGGCAATATAATTTTTTCTGAAACCCATTACAAACTGAACAAATTTTTGGTGTTACTGCGGGTGAACGTGCACATTCCTTGTTATTTTAATCCATCGTTCATCAACAGGAACTGCATAATGAGCAGTTTAATAATTTGTACTCTTCAGCAAGTACTGTGAGCATGAAACGAACTTTCCGATTTCAGTGGGCAAGGGAAATTTCTGAACACCCATACTATATTATATTAGGTTCTGTACTATAGCATTCTTGCATGTTCTCAGTTTTTACTTTCATTGTTTTAAAGTACCATCACTTGCACACTTTCACTCTATCTTTCTAACTGTAGTAAAATGTCCAATTTTGTTAGGCTACATGTTTTGACTGCTCTCAGCCATTATCAGGTCTATAAATTACATATAAGTAACTGCACATTTTTCCTAAAATCTTTAAAATTCTGAAAAATATACACATTATCTCCTTTTTTGTATGCAATGTTTTGATACCGTGCCAATGGTATATTGCAGTTGTTCTGGATTTTGTGTGTGTCTGTAAAAACAAATTATATTTGTATTATATTAGAACAACTTTTGCACAAAATTAAGTTTTATTTTTTTATGAAGCATCTTATCTGTCCTACATGGTTTTGTGTCTTTTTTGGTATGAAACTTCATGAATGGTGGTTTTTCATATGTATTTTAGTTCGTGAGTGAAGGAGAAGAAGCAGCAGTTAAGTGTCATTATCTATTTAGAAAATTGCAATAAATTATTTTGAAGATCAATATAATAATCAATAATTATGACATTTTTTAACAACAGGTAGAGACATGATCTCCACAGACAAATCACTAATCTTACAATGCACAGAAAATTATTGCATTACCATTATGCAATAATAAAATTATATAACAAGTTTCCAATGAAAATTAAGTGAATATCTAGTAAGAGATGTCAGTTTAAGTAAGCATTAAAAGAATTCTATTAGTCTCTCACCTTCTACTCTGTTGATAAGTGTAAAAACTCACTATGCAATAACTATATGAAATCCCAAACTTCTGTACTATGCTTTATGGTCTTTTTATTATGGCTTGCTTTTTGTGTTAATTTGAATAGCAACATGCTTCACATCCCAAACAACCAACATCTATGGAATATAAAAAATTTTACCAAGCAATTGCCTCTTATCTGTACCTATTTAAAAATGGACATCCAACACAAACACTAACAACCTTTTACTTCAAGCATGGTCAGGGATGTATGTACCAAAATATATTCAAAGTAAAAAGATTGCTCTGACTATATATAATACCAAAGAATTTAAATGAAAAGGAATAATGTTAAAAATTGTTATTAGTCATTAAGACTTCCTTCCATTTGTTTTAAAAATGCCTATTCTTAATATGGGGGGTGGGGGGAGACAGCCAGTCAAATTCAAAACTGAACCTATGTTTCATCCGCACAATTCAGATATGATATCACAAATGTAATAATATTTTACACAAACGTGTGAGTAACAATTCATTCCAAGAAACACGTTCTATATCAGCTTTTCCCCAAACATGTGGTTTTCAATCATACATTCATTTACTGAACATTAGCACATCCACGTTAAAAAAATTATTAATTTTACGATCTTCGATTTCAGATGACATCATCATAATAATAATTTGCTGAAACATTTGACACAAATAACAATTCTAATAAATTTGTGAAATCAAGATGTCAAATATTTTCAAGGTCAATAGCCATATAAGACTCTTTAAATGAGATATAGGCCCAACACTATAACGTCATTAATACATTTAGCATAACATTGAGATACATACGTGTGCTCCACCACTTGCAAGAATTGTTCAGTGTTTTAAACTTTACCTCACGCACGAACTTACGTAGCAAAGTGTTAAAGATCAAAAATATGTAACACTGATACATATATCTAACACTGGAGATATCTTTAACACTTACCGCAACTAATACGACTTATTTAAACTTTCAAGGGGTATCTGTACACTTCCTAAATGCACATATACTTGTCACAAACACGAACACGGCCAATCCTCTGAAAACTAATTCCAAGAAATCCAGTTCGGAATAAAAGTCAACGTCACAGTGCCAAGATTAAGAACTTCCCCTCTGGAATTATTGCTGAATGAATTAACACGTAAAATATAATAAACATCTTCTGAACACATATGTCGTTATCAATATATCCTAACAAAATACAGATATCAGTAAAACTTGGGTACACGCGCAAAAAACAACGACCCTCATTTCACAAGTAGCTCACGATTTATTATCCACCAGATGGCATTAGTGCATGAGGCACGAAACAGAAGCATCCGTCAATGCGATAGCATGGCACAAGGACTATATTAACCTCAACGATGTCTGAAGTAATGACTTGAAATTTTCAGTTTTTGATTAAAAATGACAAACCAGGCATAAGAAAAATGGGGGGGGGGGAAATTCAAAACATTTAAAAATTATTACTGCAAAAAATTTGCACCTCCATATTTCATTCCATAATAAGTTATGAGTAACATCCGGTTCGGCTCCTTGATAGTGACAAGTTATGATTTATGATGTGAAGCTTTCACGGTCCTCGAAACGTCGGCGATTGACTACCAACACGGCTCATAGCCCGAGAAGACTTTATCAAAGATATGATTTGTTTGAGTTCAGAATTAAATCCAGAACAGTATCCAGAGCGTATCATTATTGTTCCCTCCGATGTCCTTCCGAATTCACAATTTATAATCTCTCTCACAAGTGACTCCTGAAATATCTGAATGAACTGTGAATTGTATTGTGATTGTTTATTAGTTCGTTATAGAGTGCTTACTGAATGCCATACTTAAAAATAAACAAAAAAGAAAGGATTAGCTTGAATTATGAATTGAGAATGATGAGTAAGAATGTGTCAGTAGCCAATTTTTAAGCCACTAACACAATATTTGAAAATATAAACTAAATAAAACTGCGAAAATACTCACACAACATCGCGGACCTGCAGACCAAGAACAAATTCAAGACCTCCGAGTTCGAAGCAGTAGCGCTAACTGAGAACATTAAATTTCGTGTTAACAATGGACTCTCATTTAACCGATTTCAATTTCACAAAACTCGTACATGGACATATCTGTTCTCGAGGACGGCAATACCAAAAATGACAGTAATAATGATGTTTTTCTTTGGCAATTATTTACACGAGTCCGCACAAAATTACAAAGAAACTTCCACTGACAGAATATAGATAAATGTCGTGTGTCGTTCTTTTCCATGCTGAAATGACAAAGCGAATATGGTATTGTCTGAAATCATTATCCACTGAAGAGCCCCATGTAATCTGCATTATGAGGGTCGAGGAAAAAATTTGAAAGGCAGTAAGTATGTAATTGCAAGCCCATGAACCAAGAAACGCCGTGGAGCAACGGACATTTGCTCTGAAGCTCACTTCCAAGAATTTGACTACGAAAAGAAGTTGTCTTTATCGAGAATCGACGTTTACAGTTTACACAGAATTACTAGAAGTAAATATTTCGAGAATGATGTCATGAACAGTATTGTCGCTCACCGTAATAGCCACTGCAGTGCCATCTCTTATTAAGATCGATAACTCGGTAATGAAACAATCAAAAGGGGGATAGCAAAGTTGAGAAAATTTACACCGAAGTTACTGAGAAATTAGAAGATTGGGAAAATATATTGATCACTAAATAATTTTACTGTCAGCAGTCAAAAAATGCAGGAGCATGTGGACAAAGCCGTAACACGAGAAATTTGTACAGAAATGTCGAAAAACCCTAAGGATACATATTGGGAGAACTCACCACAGATGGGAAGATAATAATAAAAGAATCTACAAATATAATATTTGAGGGTGTGTATCTCTACTTCATGTGATTCATAAGAGGGCCCAGTGGCGGGCTTTTGCGAAAGTTTGCAATGGAAAAGTGCCACTGTCTTTAAACAGTGTTAAATTCAACGCGGATGTCGTTAAAAGTGAATGTATTAATCGTCGAATTTAAGTATTTGGAAATTAATTGCAAAATTCTGAAGATGAATAAATTAAAGGACTACGGATGTAATAAGAGTTATATAGTTGATATGTTAAAGAAATAGCAGATTTAAAACGCTTTTTGTTGTATCCCATGTGGTCTAGTGGCTAGGATACCTGGCTTTCACCCAGGAGGCCCGGGTTCGATTCCCGGCATGGGAATTTTTTTCCACAATCAACAATTTTCAGAACATTTTCTTCCTACACAGGCTGAATAGTATTAGTACAATTTTTCATCATGCAACAACTGTACTAATAATTCAGACCATGAACAGATCTGAAAGGGAAAATATTATGTGATGAACTATTCGAATATTTAATCCAGTAGGGTCTATAATATTATTTCATAATACACTGTCAGGTTTATATTTGAAATATGGCTTATATAATGTTAATTTATGTTGAACTGTAAGATTCTGATGTTTTATTTCACTCATTGGATTGGCTCTTTGTACATACAGCATGTGCTACATTTTAGCTTGAATCAGACACCTATCAATTATATTTTCCTTGAGACTCAAGGGGCTGACATTGGGACACATGTTGCTTCCGAGTCTTGAAAAGGACTGCATTTATGGATATATTTTCTAAAGCACTTCTTGTATCTCAAGTTTCTAATTTATAGAATTTGTTGGGACTCCATTTTTCTTTCTGAAGATGAACAATTTTCCTTTACCATTACCAAACATCAATTGCATGTCTGCACTTTATAACAGATGTGCAAGATGGTACTGTTTAACATTTTACTTGGAAAACCTAAAGAGAAGAAACCACTTGGAAGATACAGGCCTAAATGGGAGGATAACATTAAAATGTATCTTAGAGAAATGGGGTGTGAAGTTATGAATTAAATTCATCCAGTAGCAGGATCTTCTGAACATGGAACTAAAACTTTTGGTTCCATAAATGTCTTGGAATTTCATGTGTAGCTGAGATTATAAGCATCTCATTGGTTCTTTCCTATGCAGTGTGGTGGTATTCATCCAGTGTCACATTTTAACGTTTTCTGTTCTTGCTTTAGTTGTTATTGACTGATTTTGTAACATTTGACATTAGAGCTCTTGATTTAAAACTCCATCGACCTTGGCCAGGTTTGAACCTGCAAACCTTGGATCCAGTGGCGAGCACGCTAACCAGTAGTCCACTGAGGGTCACCTGGGAAACTACTAACAAGTGTAATATGAACATACAAACCCAAATAATAACATCATTGGTTAAACACTGAGAAGTACATTATTATTGATGAAGACTAATACAAGCTGCCAGTTACTCACAAACATTAAGAAGGAGAGTAACTTTCTCAATTCCTTCTTTATTGCCGTCAGTCTCAGCCAAAAGTACATGCAAACAACAACTATATAAGGAGAAAAGGCACAAGAATGATCTCCATCAGCTGAATATTAACCTCAGTAGTTATCAGAAAGGTGCTTACTATGCAGGGATCAAATTATTCATTACTCTTCCAGATAGCATTACAGGCTTAAATCATGATATAAGAGTATTTAAGCCAATAATGAAAGATTATCTTTTACCTCACTACTTCTACTCCTTAGAAGAATTTACTTGAATCAAAAATTATTAAATACTGTAAATATTTATGCAAATAGCTGTAATAAGTATACAGTCATAACATTGTTTGGTTATTTATTGTACCAAGTGTTCATATTAATACTATGACATATTCTATATCCTTGACTTGTATTATGCTGATGTATTTAATTCATTGTGCTAATACAATGCACTGCCTAAATATGACAGTCTGCACTTATAGCGACAAGTGCATGAAAATATACAAAATATTCACAACAGGAAATACTGTTTTCTATTAGCTGAACATAATATTATTCACAACAGTGCTACTTAAGGAATGTGTTGTAAACAACAAACTCTTTAGACATTAAATATGAAGTAAAGTATATTTGTATTTCACATAATTTGTAATATTCCATAAGAATTTCAAATAATACAGATCCATTAAAGGTGGAAGAACTGAAGAGAATTTGCTTCATAAAATAAAAATTGTTTCTCCTTATTTTTTTTTTTCATTATATGTAAATTGCAAGGAAAATAGAGCCATAAATGTGGGATGGCATTTTATCAGTACAAAAGAACTCTCAACACTTTGTATTTCAGATACATGATATAACATTTTCTTAAAGTTGGCTGTCTTCTGGAATGTTGCACTGTGTAGTCTGGTAGATTTTAACCATTGTTTCAGAGCAGATGATGATGAAGGCTGAAATATCAGTTAATATCAATCAGACTACATTGTACAACATCCCAGAAGACTACTATCTTCATACTCATCACTGTGAGAACCTGAAATTTTACAAAACATTTTTTTAGTGCAACAGAAAATTATTTTCAATTTTGCCATTAACTCAACTTCTCTTAAAATTTACATTAATGAAAGTGAATTATGTACATATTCACATATAAATCACATGGCTGCATACACACATACATACTTAACAATCTCACAAACATAAATTACTGGTCTGTCAAGGCAGGACAAACTATTCAACGTACCAAACTTATTTACAAAGATAAATTTTCCCTTATATATAATTAACCAAAACAAATAACAAGAAATTTACTTATAGTATAATATTAGGTCAAATTAATACATATGATTATGATGGTGGTGATAATAACAGTAATAATAATAATAATATCTAAAATGTCAAACACAATTCTATAAATTATACCCAGTGGAATGGATTATGAAATTTCATTACTCAAAAGCATTATGGGGGGGGGGGGGACAAAAAAATGTGAAATCACAGTATATTTTACAATATCTTAACTTCCCTAACAGCAAAACAAAATAATGTAATGTGTGTAAAGAACAGTAACGAAAGTTCTGGAAGTGAGCTTTCAAAATACAATTTTGGATCACAGCACAGAACAGTTCACAGCCATTACTACTTAACTGCTATAGTAAGACTTGTACCAAGCAGAGTAATAAAATATTCTAGTCCGGCATACTACTTTAAATAAAATGAGGGCTTCTATGAAAGCCAACAAACCTCACTGTCAGTGAAAGGATTACAGTTATTAGTATTATTGATAGTCCATAATTAGTTTTAGGGTCTTTTGCCATAAGTATGTGAAATAACAAAACCATTCTATATTATGTTCATAATTTCCTATTTATATGACAATTACTAAACCCTGAGAACTTGAAATGCTGCTTTTGAATCACTGCTTGTGAAGTCAAGACCAGGGGGTCAGCAACCTACAGGTCGCATGCAACCCTCTCAACATTTTTGTGCAGCCTGTCACACAATTTTGGAATTAGCTATTGTGAGTGTGGCAAAAGCATTCTGCCACTGAGGAACACTGGTGTAAATATATTGCAACATTATCAGTGATTACACAGTGGGTTCTTTGCTTAAACATACAAGATGGATTTATTCCACACTATTACAATTAATCATTTCCTGAATTAATGTCTGAAGCTTCTCAAATCATAGTCCTGGTTACCTGAATACATATATGTTCTCCTGTACATCATAATGTTGTTCTTCTGGTCTCTCCAGACAATGGTTGATAACCAGTCACTCCTGCTTCATCTACAATCACCATGAGGTCCATACACATGTGAAGCACTTGACAAGCAATTACTCTCTAAAAACCCATGCCCCAGTATTTATCAAACCTGTAATGCTTCTGGACATTACATGACAGCAAACAATAGAAAAAAATCATAATATAAATAACAATTTTGTACATATAAGGTTATGTTATAATCACATTATTGCACAAAGTTGCCCTGTTCTGTTATTCGAACCATATGGTATTTAACAGAATACAGAAATTACCGTGGTATTACTAATAGACTTACAGCTATTGCATGTTTTCAAGTGAATACTAACTAGACTTTTAAGTTAAATAAATATAGTTTCACTCACTGTCGATGACATAATTTGTTTGTACCTCTGACAAAGATTGCCCATAGTAATGAGAATGTTGCTGCCTCTTGTCTAGACCATGAATCAGATACCGAGTATGCAATTTATTATGCCAAAAGAGCAACACGTTCAATGCACTTTATAGTTAATGTTAGAAATCTATAAGATTTTAAATTTTTTTTATGAAGTTTGGTACAGCTACTACTGCAGCATGTATTACTAGTAAAACTAAACCAATCAAAAATTTTAAGAAAACTGCTACAGTATTTTTTCAGTCATAAATTAAAGCAAAAGCATTATGGACATTGAAATAAAAAAAATTGAATAATTCAGGACCTGAATGCAATACTCACATGCACAGCAAACTGGTATCAATAAAATCAAAATATAACTATGATTACACATACAACATTACTCTTAAAATCAGATCAATATAAATGCAACAAATGGCATATCATTATTCTGGAATGAATGTATATTACGCACGCATATGTGCACATGTCCACGGAAACGATGGATAGTGACGTGGAGGACGATGGGATCAATTAATATATTTTAAATGGGTAAATCTTCGGGAACCTTCTAAATGTTACAATCTTATTTATCATACTTTTACATCTTTATATCATTTACAGAAATGTTTCCCAATATTACATAAACAGAACTTACTCAGATTTGAAACTTAGTAGAACCCATAACATATAATTTGGTTTTAAGGAAGCAGTTAAAAAACTACAGATCTGATAATTTTCTAGAATCAATGTAAAGGTAAGGTAGATGTATGGTTGTTCAATAGCAGATTAATGTAAAATAGACTGAAATAAAGAATATTTTCATCTGTAGCACAAACATGGGGCTTCATTCTATTATACAATACAATCAAAACTTAGATTCATTATATGCTTTCATACTTCTGAGATATAAAACTTAATTCACATAAATGCAAGAAATTCAATCCAAATGTGCAGAGAACAAATGCATTTCACTTATGACTTGGAGAACACTACATAAAATTGTGAAAACTGAGGGTAACCTTTCCATCTACCATTATCATCCAAAGCATATTCACACACAATACCAAGATACTGTAAGCCTTGAAACAAGTTCATAGAAGTTTCCTTTTTACTTTTGTGTTAACATATTGGGCTCCTGTGAGGGATATTTTGGCTGAGGTATTGCATCCGTGACTAATGCTAGGGTATTGACTGGCATACAGTCTTCCTTCTCATCTCTGCTGGTGGTACAGTCTTCTGATGAAGAAGGAATGACTCTTATTTCAACATCATGATTGTAATGTGAAGATGAATTATCTCCTGATGTAACAATCTCTATAAATGATAAACTACTCTCCTCACCAGTTGAAAGGGCACATATTTTCTCATCGTTATTTATGGCAATGTCACTGTTGTATGATGGAATGACAGAGGCTGAGTCACCTGAACTGTTGTGTAATGAACCTCTGTTGACAATATTCTCTGTAGCTAAGCCCCTATTTACAGCTTTTTCTGTTGCCACTGGAGATGTCTTCAGTGACAGCTTTCCAAATCCTTCACTACTTTCACATGAAGTTTCGTAAATACCACGAATAGCTTCATATTCTTGTTTCCACTCCATGTATTCTTCCTTATATGGTGCCAATGGAATAACAAACACAGAAATGTCATCAATGGTAGCAGGTTTACTATCAGCAGTTTTCCAGTTCTTTTCATACAACTTACCACGTGAATGCATGACAAGATCTTGAGCAGCAGATGTATACCTTAAAAACATATCAAGTAATTAAGACCATTTTCACTGTCCAAAACATACATTTTAAGTGTAGTATACATAAAAATATCAAAAATGTATCAGTAATTGCTTTATAATTTTTCTCCCAAAGGGATACTTTATAATGTAAAAGTAAAGTTTCTTTCACAGTCTTCTAGTCAGTGCATTTTGTAGTCAGTTCAATGTAACTTACCTATACTTCAAACGAGATTTATCATTAGCTGGGAAATGATCCAAACTTCTCTGCACAATTTCCACAGCTTTATCATTGCTGGTCACATCCCACAGTCCATCAGTGCCCATAATAAGAACATCAGAATCCTTTATTCGCTCCTCCTGAATATCCAAAATTTGGACCTGAAATACATAAATTACTTCAGCACATATTCTGAGTGTTCAATGTGACACAATCAGAATAAGAGCGAAAAATTAGTTGCAAGTTTTCAGTTTGTATAAACTACTGCAACGACTACAAACTCAAGTAGCCACTTAGAAACACAAACTACAGTAATACAGAACTGAGCATCAGTTTCAGGTGGAACTTCTCTTATT
>NW_019060558.1:309289-321590 GCF_000696155.1 Zootermopsis nevadensis | reverse complement strand
TAATAGCTATATTTGCATTCAGAGCTTTCAAGTCATGGTCACCAAATCCCCGGGTTACTCCTATCGTGGCAAGGACTCTACTCTGAAAATAACCAAAGCCAAGATAATGACCGTTTTTCGGGATGAATCACCCTGATGACGGAGGCAGTATGACCTCTGAAATGTTGGTTAACATCGACCAGACTACACAGTGCAACAACCCAGAAGATAGAAATCTTCATATTGTCAATTTGTTTGGCACAGGAGAATCAGGAAATACATCCCTGAATTCATTCTGGCAAGTTAAGAACAAGATGCCAGGTAATGTTTTATGATGAACACTCACTGCACATGCGAAAAAGACATCCTTGTACTGACTGTTGAAAGACAACTGACTGAGCTACCTGGATGATAGTATGTACCTAACAACATGTATATAAAAACAATCTGTGATTTAATCACACATATGTTAATTACTTTTTACACAGCAATTCTTAAAACAAATACACTACATTTAAGTTAATATTTTGAGCTCATTGCAGTTATTTTTGTGTGTGTTTATCCTTAATTGAGTTCTGTCATTATGGAAAGTAGGTCTAAAACGGGGTTTAAAAAAAGCAGTGAAGAGCATGGCTGTTTATAATTTGTAATTGGTCACATATAACGAATAAAATAAGTACAATTAAATCCTTACCCTCTTTCCTTCACCATACACAACAGGAATTTTTAGATCTTCAGGTGTCACAGTCTTGTAAGCCCAACCTGTCATGTGGGCATCTCGATACAAAATCCTCTTTCCCAAATCTCTTTGGTTTGGCCTTCTGTTGTAATCTAGGTGGGTGAATTCCCCACCTAGGAGTTCTGGCTGCAGTGAAGCCTGAGAAAAATTGCACTTATATGTAATGCACTGCAATAAATTTGGAACAATTATTATATTTATTCATGTACTACATGCACTTTTTTTCAATTTTTTGTATAAAAAAACATGTGTCTCATATTTAAGTACTTAATTAAAGTAACACAAAATGCTAAGTGTGGGAATACACATGTTGCACAATACAGCTGGTAACACTGTTAGCATAAGCTTATCAGCCATTAAGCGAAGCAAGACGCGTGATTTTCAAAATGTCCCATTTTCATGCTGGAACTTTGAAGTGGGTTGTATTGTAAATGGTTGTCAATCACAGAAAAACAGTCCTTGCTAAATATAGCATTCTCAGCCACACAATTCATTTACAACACATTTTTCAGGATCAATACACTACCTTTGATGTGAAAGCTATATAGATGAAAATAAGTATACAAACTCTGTTAATTTGCTTTTCAAACAGTTTTTGTCTCATAAATTTATAACAACAGATGTTAAAGATACTGAATTTTAATAAAGTACAACTTCTAAAATCATACAGTTGCCATAACAAATATAAATGCTGGTACACTTTTAATATGCCACTGCAAAAGCAATAACCTGAAATATACCACATAAGTGGTTTAAAGTATTCAGATTTAAGCTCATGTTTTCTTTGCTAACTTAAAATGTAAAAAATTCCAATTGATTCAGTTCTAAGTGACCAAAATGAAGCCAAATCTATAAAGGAAGTCTTCCAACTTACCAGCTGTCGAACTCTCTGCCTTTCGGTTTCTGGCGTAAAATCATTTGACAATGGAATGGCATGTCTGTTTTTGCACAGTACTGCTCGTGAGTCGCCAGCATTAGCAATGAACAGTTTTCCAAGGATGAACAATGCAACTAATGCTGTGCAGCCACCTTTGACTTTGTACTTCTGTTTGTCTTCTCCAATTAACTGGTCCTGTGACAATTAAAGAAAAG
Source organism: Zootermopsis nevadensis (assembly GCF_000696155.1). The sequence continues at coordinate 319,780 of NW_019060558.1, read as the reverse complement.
CACTGTTGTTGTTGCATGACATTCACATCCAATCCACAGTTACAGGTATCCTACTACAATTTTGTTTCAGAAGTTTGAGCCAAAACTGTATTTGTATTTGAACAATTCAAGAGAAAGTTTGAAATCAGAAATATTTAAATTTAAAGGGAACTTGTGCTGATGGCAATGATATAATTAGTAAAAAATGATTATGGGACTTAATGAATATATATTTTTCCATTACAGATAGAGGCAAATAAATGAATGGGAGATTTTAAGGGAAGACTAACAGCCTTTTCTAAACTACAAAACACATGATAACAAGCTGCTTTTTAATATCATATTTTAACTTTATGATCCAGCCACACAGAAAGATACAACCTTAAAAAATGTTATATCATTAATGTCTTGATAATTATAATATTAATGCTAAAAATTCAAACATTATAATTCTGACACAGCTTGGCCCCATTAGTTATGAAAAAGTTCTATCAATTAAACAAATTATGCAAATTGGATAATAAGAGAAACAATATCAAATTACTCTATTTCTAATATGTGCTCCATTCCCATCTTAATTACTGTACTTTCTGCCACACAATTAGCAAACAAATCTTGGAATTTTAACAAGAAAGGAATCCCATCACAATACTGCGTAAAATAAAAAAAACTAAGATATATTCATGCACACTATTATTAAAGTATTTCAGTATGTTTTGAGGATTACCATATCCCAAAATGCTGATTCTAAAGCTCCAATGATAAGTGCCTCATTAGTCACTTCTTTCTCGGGAATGAAGTATGCAGCTCCACTCTTTGCTGATGCCTCTAGCTGTATGTAACCTTCTAAAGGTGGCAGCAAATGATCAATCACATCCACCAATTTCTCCTGTATATGAAAACAATGTTATTTAACATGTTCACAATCTCTACTTCGCAAAAACCTAAGATTAAACACAAAACAGACTGCTGTCTGTTTTTATGAGATGTACAGAAACACAATGACACAGGCAAACATTAATTCTATCTCACCTCCTCAAACATCTGTTTATGTTAATTTTTCTTCTGGATCATAATGCCAGTTGGACTTACAGGTAGATACAGTTTCAGACAACAGACACCAAAAAAACCTCAAATTGCCTATGATAAAATTCATTTGGAAAAAGGATTTTAATATTTGAAACAAACAGTTACCAACAGAATTCAATTTTACTGTACATAAATCACAGCATGCTCTTGGGAGTTTACAATTTATAAACTAATTTGTACTGGCCTCATTTCAAAGCCTAATTTCTTTTGCTGTAAGTATACAGCTCTATTGCTTCATACATTACTGCCAATTATTGCCTGGAATAGACAACTTTGAGTTAGGGAACAAATTTTTCTTTCCACACATGAAAGGTATTTTCTAGGTATTTATATACACCTCAAACAGCCAAATGATATCATTCTGGAGTAATTTCAAAATTCTGAAATTCTTTTGTAATATTACAAAAGTATAATATATTGCTAAAAAAACTAGAAGGCTGATGATAATGTTCTTCTGGGCTTTGGAACCATGTAGACTCATCAATATATGCATCTACTGTTGAGTCTACATGGTGTCAAAACCCAGATCATCATAAACCTCAAATCTCACAACACAAGACAGGGCTGTTATGTGAAACACACTCACATGCAGAATATGATGAAGCTGATTGGCAGCGGCTACTGCAGCTCCTACGCCTGCATGGCCATCAAAGAGAGAAAAATAAACATAAGGCAGGCATGTTGCAGAATTCAATTGCTCTGAGGTTGACAGGAGTGTCTCAAAGTTTCGTCTGACACCTCTCATGCTCCTGTCTCTTGATTCAGGACGCTCCAGCATAACCCGTCTTAAGCAGGCTTGATCTTCATTCCAGACAGACTTTCCAGCATTTACTGCTCTGCAAACATGACAACATAGGTTGATTCAAATAAACCAGTTAGATTACACTTAAATCACAAACAGACTTAAAACATACCACAGCACAAGTTCATTGCAGTTTCTCCTTGGATGATGGATATTGCCGTCTCTAATGTTAGGAGTGCAATATGCATGACAATTAATATTCTTAGTAGTTGTTCTATCATGGGTTCTGAGCTTCAGTATTTATGTACAACAGAATAGAATTTATTTAAAATCCATAGATCCTTCATATGCCTAAGCCAAGAATGTAGAACATGTCATAGCACAAATATAAAACTCTTTTCTGATATAAAATATAAATTACATAATTGTGACAGTAATTTACAGTTAACTACACTATTACTGCAAAAATAATTACACAAGAAAACATAACTACTATTGATTATATGTGTTTATAACAGCCAAGAATATATGGTTGAGGTAAATTTTTCTATGGAGTAGAAGTGAGATAGGAGATACTTTAGTGCTGACTGAAACTTCTTTATATAATGATTCAGACTTCTTATAGTGGGGGGAAATTACTGAATACCTTAGTTCCAGTACAGTAAACTCTTTTTTGATATTTACTGAGTTCAGTGTTTGGCACATGAAAGTTATATCTTGTACTTATATTGTGGATATCTGAGTTTGTTTGAACTTTTTCTATGTTGTCCACTACAAATAATAATAATGACAGCAAGAATTTGCTGGATAGTGGAAGAATATTACATTTCTTGAACAATTTCCTACATGAGGTTCTCCTTTTAGTGCGTCATTATTCTAATGATTTTCTTTTGAACGTGAAATATGCAACATGGAGTTTCACTTGTAAAATAATAAGGGTCATAAGTGCAAGCTGGTATCTACTCCATAAATACACTCACAAAATCTACATCTGCTACATGTAAAACCTTGTACAATCTCGGTAAAATCTCTTTAAAATTTTCTATGATTCACACTGAAATGGCAGAAGATCCTGCAGAATAACAGAACAAGAAATAATGGATAAGCCTTGCAATTTGAACATACAGCATAGAAAACAATTAGTAAGGAAATGACAAACACTCAATGTGCAGTTACATGACTCTTTTGCTTGCAATATATTCAGACAGACACCAATTATAAAGATATATCTGTTTCTCTACTAACAAATTATGAACAAATACTTTATGTTTGCCTCGCAAATTCAAACTTGATGACAGATACTATTTCACTTAAGTTTTGTGTTGGTTTGTAGTAAGCATATAAAGAAGTGAATTCTGTTACAAGTTTGGCACCAATAATTTTATGCACTTGTGGTTTATTTAACAAAAATGCCAGTAGCTTAGATTAAATAGCATCAAAGGCAATTATTAATATAATGTAAGTGCATGCTAGACTTAGATATAACTGAAACCACTGCAGTCTACCTAACCTCTCACAATTCATCTGTGTTCATGATTTGCTATGGCTCTTACTTATGTCACACAACAGTACATGCATCATAAAAATAAAAACATTTTATGTTACATCAAGCAAAAGGGTTACCATTCCATTTGATCATCCAATGAAACCCTTTCTTTCTTACACAAACTACTTTGAGAAGAAGCTAAAACATTCCACACTTCAGGAGTCAGAAAATAAACCACTTTTACATTTTTATTAGGTAGATATCAAATGTTTCACTGGTGGAACAAACATACAAAACACACATAACCTAGGCAAAATGTCATTTAGTTCATTATTAAGTGGGTACTTATAGTCTGGTTTAAAAAATATACAAAACCGGTCAAAAATTACGATTAAAAAAATAAATTTGTACACATCCCGAGCTAGGAAAGCGTGGCGAAGATATCAAAAGGTCCGGTTTTTTATTAAAGAAACTGAAAACTTAAATACAATTACTTACTCAGCATAACCGCTGTTCCATGGCAGCTTGGAAATGTCTCTCGGTACAATAATCGGGCGAATGTGATGGTCTGCCGAAACTAGAATCTCTTCATCTGTATGGAATTGTAGGAAGTGTGGTCTGCTATACGGAAATTTTGGGGCGAAAGTCCTGTCATCAGAGCTATCAGAATCCTTTAACACTGGTAACGGCTCAAGCCCTCCGACGACATTAAAGATAGCATTCCTAAATCGACTGAGCATGGCAAGGTGGAACTGAAAAACCGCTGCTAATAAATTTCGTACAAACAATATAAACAGTTCCATACGATTAAATACCTCAGCCGGAAGTTTCCATTCTCCTAGACGTGGCAATAGTCAAAAACAGTACAATATAAATATAGGAAGTAGCATTAATAGCGGGAAAACTAGAGATAAATACACATATATAAAAGAACATATGTCGTACACGTTTATATAAAACAAGGAAATCATAAAACAAATGACTATTTACGATATTTGAGTCTATTCAAGTGGCACTTCAGTGTAGACAACGTCGTAATCCTACACACACGAAATTACTTCATACTGCTGATATCTGTTGAACTATGGGACGAAGGAACACAGATTGATGATTCTATGCTATGAAATGAGTTGTAGCGCCGTGTAGTCTGGTAAATGATTATCGATGCTTCAGAGGCACTTTCCGCCTCCATCATCGCCCTGATGCATTGAGAATCTCAAATCCTACTCAATGCCATTAAATTGGTAACTTCGAGATGGCATAAGACATCAAGCGCATATCATACTACATCTATCCGCAGCAATATTAATTACTACATAATAGTCCAACATCACCTAAGAGCTAAATCGATAAAAGCGTTTAGTATCTTTTTTCAAGTAAGAATGTGTGATTCCTCGTTGTCTTCAACCAATTTGTCGTCAAAAAATGACGTCATCAACAATGTCAACAAATATTTGTTTACACGGCATTGTTGTGGAACACAACAATGTCGAGTAAACAAATATAACCTTTCACAACAAAGAAATCAAAAAATATCAAGCCAGTCGCATTATCACTGCTCCAGAAGGAGCACTTCGCATTCTTGAATAATGACTGACAGTTGGCCTAAAACATCAGAAAAGTGAAAGAAGACGTTATCAAGTATTTGAAGTACCAACTCCAACAACTTCAACAAGGTAAACTGATACGCATTCGATATATTACGATTACGAAAACTATTATGAAAACTGACTTTATGATCGATTTTAAGACGAAGATTTGCAGGGGTGGGGCTGGACGTAAAAAGTTGACTGAACAAGAACTGTTGACTTCTGAACAGCGACGTAAAGAACTACAACATCAGACATATTTAAGAAATAACTATTCTGATTTTTCCCATTGCTCAGACTCACGAGCAGCCACTGCACAATATGTACTGTGTCTCAGCCACAATTAACAAGCTGTGCCAGTCCTGTATTTTTTAATAATACGAAAATTAAAATTACTACAAAATTTAAATCTGCATTGAAGATATGCCCATGTTCCATAATCATCTAAACAAATGTATTTTATTACTGAAAACTGCTAGATTTCTGCAGTGCACAACGCAACTGCTGTAAACTGAAAATATAAATATTACATCCCCAGTTAAAATACAGATAATGCACATCTGAATTTAAATTGTATTTTACAATTTATATACAACATATCCTATTGAGAAAAATATGATGGATGACATGAGTATATTCATTGTAGCATCTGGTACCAACTATTAAATATCCCTAACAAACTTACTACAAATCAGGTTGCCCTGCACATTATTCTATTTTAACATTCCACCAGTAAACTGTAGTACAGGCATACCTTGGAGATATTACAGGTTCGGTTCCAGACCACCGCAATAAAGCGAGTCACACAAATTTTTTGGTTTCCCAGTGCATATAAAAGTTATGTTTACACTATACTGCAGTCTATTAACAGATATAATAATAATGAAAAAGTTTAAAATATTGCTAGAATTACCAAAATGTGACACAGACACACGAAGTGAGCACATGCTGTTGGAAAAATGGCGGCAATAGACTTGCTCAACGCAGGGTTGCAGCAAACCTTCAATTTGTAAAAAACGCAATATCTGCGAAGCGCAATAAAGTGAAGCATAATAAAATGAGGTATGCCTGTATATTACATTAACTTCTTATGAGATGCACAAAATATCCACTAACAGTTTTGAAATAACTTAGAAAAATGTATGAAAGCTTTTAATATTATTCACATCGAGAAATACTCCCTTTCCAATCTGATGTATAAACTGCATATCATATTTGTTTATTAGTGAAATGTTCAATTACAGCATAATGTATCTATGAAGATATAGAAACATTCTAAAAATTCTGGAATAGGCTCAGCATCAAATTTGACTGATTTTATGACAGCAAAACCACTTCATAACAAAAGATACAACAAGTAACTTCAGAGTGTGCACTCACTCCACCTGGAGGTTAAGAAAATTCAGCACAGTGAAAATTATAATTTGGTTCATTCTTTCATAATTAATAATTATTTACAAGACCCAGACCAGACATAAATTTAACATAACAATGTTTGTTCTATCAGGTTACCTGCATTTAATGCCAATTTTATAATCATCCAAACAGTACACTACAGGTATCACATTTAAGTCTGAAACAATTGGAAATGTATGTTGGCCAAAGAACAGATAGACGAACAGCTTCCTCAACACTGGATTGGAAGACAGGGACAAATGGAATGACCACCATGATCCCAACATTAAACTTCTCAACTTTCACCCATGGGGTAATCCTACAGCTTAGCTGTAAGCTGTTTAAGTAAACAATGTTGAATGTCTTCAAAAACAATTTATCACTGCATCCAGTGACATACCATAAACAATTTGTCCCATTCTCTGGGACTGACAAAAATGTTTGCATCAGTGTGAGTGGTGACATACCGAGTATATCTTGTAACAAACTGTGTCATTATTCCTATATTACCTATGGATCCAAACTCATAGAACACTCTGTAGGTGTTCATCATCCTACGCTAGTAGCAGTATATGAAACACATTACAAGAATGCTGGCAGAAGCAGTGCTTTAGGTGCAGTGCTGTCTTCATTTACATTATACAGCAAAATTCATCACAAATATAAAGGGACATAAGTTAGTGGACAGTACAAAAAATGTTATAGCCTAACAAAACTGAAAGACAATATCAAATTATGTTCGTAGTTTCTCTATGATTTTGTCAACTTATGTTTACAATTGCTCATTTCTTCCACAGTTGAAAGTCCAGACAGTGGAAAGAGTTTAGAAAAAGACTGTGTTTACAATAGTATCAGACCTGTACGCACTACGCTTCACACTGCTTGGAAATTATGATGCTCTATGAATGCAGACGTATTTACATACTGTATGGACGGACAGCCATAACTTTTAAAATATAACTTTCAATATGTATATATATATATATATTATGGTCGATCATTTTATCACCAAATACAATTTGTTTTCTGAAAACACAGCTGCATTTGATCACTTGTGATGGTTGTGCTACAATAGTTTGTTGCCACACATGATAATTAATCCTATATTTAAGACAGTATGTTTCTTCAGTAACGTTTTTTCTCACTTGCTGGTACTTCGTCTATAAGTACTGACTCACACACTTACACTTCACACTTTCACCTTGGGTTTAAGTTCTTCAGCAACACCACCCCACTTAAGTTTGTAGGTCCGTGTACGCCATCTTATTGCTGGATCCCAAAGAGCATGAAGGAACAAATACGGACTGCTACATTCTCGAAATAGCCACCCCATAACAAAATCAAATTTGTTAAAGGGTAAAGAGCCATTCTGTGATAAAAGAATATTTATTATTAATAGTATTAAGAACAAGGGCAACAATACCTATTTTGTTTAAAATACACCACCCACCAGAAGAATTAATGAGAAAGCTCTGTGTTTAAATTTCAAGGATATCACAGAAACATGATTTACAATTAGCATGCGGTTATGTGACACACACCAAGTAGCCAGTGGCATGGTTACTTGACAGCAATGCACTTTTTCTATTAAAAGCAAACATTTGAAACATTACTAACAAGAATTAATGTTTTTTGGACACTAACAAAATTCATGAGGAAGAAGGAAGGGCCCAACACAAAATTAAACATAAAAAGAAGATTTCTGTCTTCTGGGTTGTTGCGCCGTGAGGTCTGGTCGATGTTAACCAACGTTTCAGAGGTCATACTGCCTCCGTCATCAGGGCGATGAATATAGGATTTGCTACTACCACCAAGATCTGCACCGGCGGCGGCTCCAGGTGGGCTTGCGCCCTGACCCTTCCACGCACACCGCCGTGCCCTCCTACTCGCCGGGGCTTCAGCGTTAATGCCTTTGCCTTCCGGCGGCCGGGTATAGGCATGGAGCTTTGGCGCCATCCATTTTCAGGGCTGATGAATATCACCCTGATGACGGAGGCAGTATGACCTCTGAAACGTTGGTTAGCATCGACCATACTACACGGCGCAACAAATCAGAAGACAGAAATCTTCATACTCACCGCTGTGAAAACCTCAAATCTTAAACATAATAAAATACATAAGTATTAAATACTGTAATGGACAAAAAATATCCACCTGCTAGGGCATTTTTAGGCGAGTAAAAATCAAAGATGATAATTAACTGTAAATTTAAAACAGGAACAACTGCAAAGCTGACAGCAATAACAACAACAATTGTAAATGTGTTCAGCAATATGGAAAGGAAAGTGGGCAATAAGATTAAATTAACGACTATAGTTCCCCATGTGTAATAAGGCCATGTGGACTGTATCATTATGTGATTTCATTACGTACTAGCTAATTTGGCATAGGCCTGTAGAATTTGACTCCAACTTTGCAATGAGCCACTGAAATACATACTATCAATTTTCAAAAGGCTTTGCAACACACAAAAGATCAAGATGATTCTGATACAAGTCATTTTGGTAAGCCTTTGGCTAATCCTTTCCCTAACCTCTCTTACTTTCAGTTCATTTATAAACATTGGAGTTCCTTCTACTCTGCAAATCATCAGCTCATATAACAGAAATGTCTGCTATACTATGTTACTTTGTAACACATTATGTGCCATGAAAAACACAAAGAGACATACTCTTACCCTATCAGGGTATTCCATGGGCAGTCTCAAACTGATATATTAGACCCTAAACCAATTAATGCAGAGAAAGGTTTCACTTCAATGTAACAAACTATATACAACATAATCATAATTCTTCCTTTTCTGTGATAAACTAACCTAGTATCAATGTTGAGTATCTCTGCTGTCCTACAAAGATTTATGAGATGAGTGGTTAGAAAGTGCCAGACATTCTTGATCTGATACTGCACACCACCATTAAATACTTTAATAAACAGATGAACAGATGGCAGCCTGCATAATAATATTCTCTGTATGTGATTGAGTAAAAAACTGTTACTGCACCTGAATAATAGAAAGCAAGATCCAGTCGAGAAGAAACCAGACGAGGATGTGCACCAAGTAGAAAACTAGAGGATCCCATCTAAATAGGAAGGAGACAGCCCATGATGCACATGCTCCTATTACCATACACTCTGACAAGGGTTCCAGAAGAATGGTATGAGGTACCATGGCAACCCGCAATTTCGCCCATCTATAATAAACGGTACAAAAATATATCCTTAATTACTTTGTTTGAATCTACTGTGCTTGATATTACTAAACATGGAAAGTTAACAGAGGTTTAACACTTAAAGCACAATTTAAAAAACATGCAAAATTGTCATTTAGGGAGTAGGCCCAACAGAGCTTTGTTTTACCTGACAACAGGGGCAGATCTCAGTCTCAAAAACATCACGTTTTTAAGTTAGGATGATGGATAATGTTCAAGAAATTTATTTTAGTGTGGATTTAGTATACAAGTAGCCCCCTTCATCTACATATAAAATATAAGTATAATACTATATCCTTTCTTTTTGCATGATATATCTTCTGTGCACCAGAAAAGTTAATTCAAATTATGATCCTTTAATTGGCCAGTGAACAAACATTTCATCTCCAGATTCCTAACTGCAGCAGAAGGTTATGGAATCTCTTTTACACAAATACAGATTTTTAGACGACAATCTTCTACAAAGCTTATTCCATACTATTCAGAAATGTTGCAAAGTATAACACCACTTCATCATCATTCATAACACTGACCTGGTCAATCGAGCCTGAAAACTGTTTATTTCACACACACCAGAGTTCTGCCACGCTGGTTGACTGCTGACACACATCCTCCAACCCCTTTCTTTTAATGACTTGGCAAGAAAGAAATCTTCTGCCAAATAACAGCTGAATGCTTCAATTCCTCCAACTTCATTAATTAGTGCTTTGCGCATCAGAGCAGACATCCCTGTATGACAATTCACTTGGAGAAAATCAGCAACTAAATAGATGCGTGCTTGTGCAGTACCAAAATAAACCTGAAAATTAACAAAACCAACATACCTCTTTGAAACAGAGCACTATACAGCTTGGTATTAGAACAGAGCCAGTTTATCTAAATCAATATCAGCCTTCATTTATAATTATTATTATTATTTGGGGTGCTAATAAAAACAAATTGAACAAAATGGGTTATGGGCTGCAACATCATGTAGTCACATATTTGGTACGTAATCTTTCA
>NW_019060558.1:278415-309047 GCF_000696155.1 Zootermopsis nevadensis | reverse complement strand
TGCACTATTTTTACCACAAGGACGAAGGCATCAGGTTAGTCTAAAACACTTGTAACCATCTACATGACTACATGCTAGCATAACTCAAACCAAAATTTATATTTTCATTGCTATGGAAATTTTTAAATTCCATAATGGATTGTTTTCTGAATTTACTAACTCAAAAATCCTAGGTACTTACTTAATTTCCAACATATAAAAATAAGCATACAAACAAACTGTTTGTATGGAAAGTTTTAAGATTACTTTCCAACAGCCAACATTCATACAGAACCACCAACTTCAGATGAAAAAGTAACCAACTACATGCAGCACAGTCCTTTAAAAAACTTGTAGCAAGCCCAGCCTGTCAATAAATTTCGTCTTTTATGGAACTTGAAGGTTCATTACTGTGTTCACAAAAGCCTGCCGGCAGTCCACACCCTGCAACCCTACTTCTCTAAGATCCATTTTAACATTATCCTCCCATCCATGCTCAATCCTTCAAGTGGTCTTTTTTCTTCAGGCTTTCCAACTATTGTTTTGTATGCATTTCTCATCTGATCATATATGTTATATATCTCAACCATCAGATCCTTGATTTGATCAGCACATTTGGTGTAAAGCATTAATTATGGAGCTCCTCAGACCATAACAACTATAAAGTTATGGTGGTTAAGGAAAAAGAACGAATCTGAAGTACAATTTGAATGCACAACACAACAGTGAAACAAGTTAATATTTTTAATTATCTGGATGTAACTTATCTATGAGAGATTATAGCATCTGATTATAAGTAATCAGACAAAAATCATAAACTTAATTTTAACTATAATTAGTCTCAGGGGTAAGGGGGAAGAAGGAGGGGAAAGAGAGATAGAAAGAAAGAGAGAATTTTAATTTATAAAGCACTTAACATTCAAATGAATACTAGTATCTGAAATGAGACTGTTCAGCATAAAAGTACATAAATTTCACCTTTTCCAATGTAGCTGCGAAACCATCACGGTCACACGTAAATGGCATCTGGTGTACAAGACCAACATCTTCTGTCATGCATGAAACCATATCCAATAGCGTGTCTTCTTTCACTATAAAATTCAAGCACACACCAGTTAAACCATTTGCAAGGAGAAATTGGGGGGGGGGGGACACACCGCCACCAAGTAATGTTCTGACTGCAGACATTTTTACCTCTGCAAGAATCAGTGACCAATTAAATACCAATTCATACATGTATATATATATATACTATAAACTAAATACCAATGTTACCAATTCCAGAAGGCCTTAAATAATCAATGCAAGTCCATTAAATTAAAATTAAAGAATATCAGCATTATATCTGTTGCATTTATTTGCATGAACTACAACATGTACTTGACATTTAACGCAACTGAATGTTATTTAATAATGAAACAAATAAACGTGGAAGTTACATGCCATTAAATGAGATGACTACATATGTATGGTGAAATGGAAAGGCTTAGGGATATACTTGGAGAGACTGAGTAAAACCATAAAATACATCAGTCAGGGGAGTCAGTGCTCTGGCTAGGATTCAAAGCAATTACCTCCCTAATGCAATCTGAGTAATTATTGTTTGAACTAACCTACCAAGTTGTAAGATAAGGATTTAATTCAGAATCAGCATTTGAAAAACCAAGGACTTTCTTGAATCTGCACACTGATAGCATAAAGTGCCATGTCCAAAGCTTTAACATTAAGAGTGTAAAATTGGAGTCAATTATTATGGGCCAGATAGTGTAAAAACATACATGGCAAGAGGCTTCAAAGATTGAAACTTATGAAAGGCAATAACAAATTGCTTTTAGAACAAATTAAGCATGTTTAAAGTTTCAGCTTCACATGAAGATTTTCATCCACTGATGTCCTAAAAAGCAATTTCTCTACTTTTTGCACTAAGGCAGATGAGACTGGCTGCAAAGCACCACAGACAGGCTATAAATACAAACGACGCAAGATAGAAGAAGAACAGAAAAATTTTACTTGCAAAATGGCATAATTACTAAAATACCATTACTTACTTCTTATTCCACTGTCAGATATAAGTATGAGTTCATACTTTGCTGCTGTGAAACCTGGTTGCATATTGTTAATTTTTGGATTTACACCAACATTGGAACCACCTAAAATAGAAACAAAACAAAAATGTTATTTGAAAATGGGCTCTTGTCATTCTCATATTTCAATGTCACCTCTATTCTGCTGAGTATGCAAACTTATACAAGAAAAATGCAACACCAGCAGCAGAAAGAACACAAAAAGTCAGGATTTTTCTTTTATAAATCTATGACATTCTCCATGTAGAAAATGGATAGCTGCCATGTAAATCATGAGCTTATGCAAAATATTTTGCAATCAAGGTTAGGTAACACTGGTAAGTACTTTCATATTACTCATTTTCCATCTAGGTTTAGAATGCATGGAGCAATACCTCTATTCCCCCAATGTCTTCAGGACATTGTGCTTAATTAAGTGTATGACACAACTTGTTCTTTAACCTGAGCATCAATCCAAAACTATGTGACCACACAATGTTAACAAAACTTATTAAATGCAACATATTCAGAAAAAATTTCAGTCAAAATATATTTTTTTAATTAGGAGCTCAAAAAATGTGTTTCCGTTATACGATTGTTAATCACACTTACCAGTAAATAATCTAGAAGTTACAGATGGATATTTCTTTATAAGTTGCATTACTACCATGACAGCAGGATCACTCTCATCTTCAATACAAAACAAAAGTTCATACTGGAAAGAAAAAACGGCCCCATTTCATACCACTGCATCAATAAATTGTCAGGTTTATCTATTAGTGTGGGCAATTTTCAGTTTGTGTTTTAGTTAATATCATTCAGTTCTTACATATGACATGGTGATTTGTATTAGACTAACCTACTGCTGTACAGATTTAAACATTTTCTTAGAGTTGCATCCTGTTGTGTGGGTTTTTTAATCCATTTTTTATCAAGATCCTATGAGACTGTTTCACTGTGCATTTAGTAGCAGCTGAATTATTTTGTTCATTTTGATACATGTATAGCATGGAGTTAATTCTTGCTCAAGGCATGTGTTTTCAAAGTAAATATTAGCATTACAATTTAGTAGTTTGTTTGACATTCATATACGTATTAATACTATGGGCTTGACTTGCATTTAGGCATAAAAACTTGCAAACTGTCTATTCTCTCTACTTTTACTTCTTTATTGATCTCATTAATTGTTAAACTAAGTTTTTACCATGTTTCAGCACTTCAACAAATACCTATTAATTGCACATTGTAAGTAATGATCAGGACCACGTGGTCAAAACTGTCATTTAAAATTTAAAAACCTTTAAGTTCAATAAATTTTCAGAATGCTGTAACATGCAGTACCTGTGTATTATCACATGTAGTGTTAATACTATTCTAAGTTCTGTCATATCGGATATAATATATTGTGTTAATGTTGTATTCTTGTTTTTAAAATCATTTTATGAAAAGCACTGTTAAACATCTAGACTACCTACTCAATGCATGTATTTGCTGTCAAAATTTACCTTACAAAAAAGTGGGTGATACAGTGTCCAATACAGTTATAAGAAAAGGGATGTAAACAGCTGTACAAGCAGGACAAGGTACATATACGGAATGGAAAAAATATGGTGGCAGTATTTGTGGTAAAATTGAATAATTTCCTATTGTGAGTTAACTCTGCATGCTTTCTTTCAAACCTAGTTTTGCCTGAAAACAAAAACTAGCACCTACTCACCACAGGATAATTCATTGTGAAGAAAGTTTCTAGGTTGCTAAATAAATTTGGGTCTACACTCATCAACGGTTTCAAGATTGATACACCTGGATAAGGAGTTTCACATGGCAATTGAGAAACTTTTTTATGTAGTTTCCATTTTCTGAAATCAGAAAGAATAAGAGTACAGTGTTGTCACAACTCTAGAACACTTTCCAAAGATATTAAGTTAAAACAGAATACTACTAGCATATCTTCTAAAATAATCTCACAACATTAGCTCTAACAGAGCCTTACCATCACAAACACCAACAGACATGACACTCAGCTGGTTTCATCTTGTTCACATATTTGCACAAGATTTTCCTATTAACCACTTTAATATTACAATCCTATTTATTACTTACACAAAGTGGCTGCTTTCAAAAGTATTCCTCATAAAAATTCTGTAAGCACTTAACACTTCCCATCTCAGTTACATGTCTGGTCCATCATAACATCCTTTCTTTAACTTTTTACATTAATAATACAAATAGAAGAGCTGTATAAATTACAAAACATTCTACATTTTCTGCTCAATTCATCACTGTTTTACTTGGGATGTCTTAAAATAATTGCACTCTATGTTCTACCTGGCAGTAAAGGGACCTGTATACATACAATATTAATTGCATAATTAATATCAAATTGTGAATGACACTTCAAGGCTTAAATAAATAAATGTTGATCCTACAAACTACATATCAGATAAAAAATGGAGGGTCAGACAGAATTTGGTGGATGATAAGGCCAGAGGGCAAAGGAAGACTGGCCAGTCAGAGCCATGAGGGGGAGGAGAGATGGTTTAATACAGGGACAAACAGAAAAGCTCTCTATTGTGCGGTCATAAGAGACAAATTTGGGTCAAGACTAGGGAAATGTTTTGTCCTTAGAGAGGACCTTCTTTGGCTCCATCGGGGTGTAAATAAGAGGCTTCTATAACACTCCAGGAGAACCAATCTACTCTGTAGGTGGAATGAGGCTTGATCTCTCCTGCTTCTGCATTTCATGGTCAGGATACTTGTGTTTTAGTAGGATAAAATGGCCCAGTCTGATGCTATGGAAAAGTCAGCCATGGCTGGACATAGAAACATCAATATGGGATATTTACTGTATTATGCTAAATGACACCAATATCATGACTTAAAATTCCAGACATACTGACAAGACCATACGGAAAGCAATAAACACTGAGCTCCATCCTAACAATAAACAGGGAGAGTGAATTCCACTGAGGTCATGAAAACTTATTCACTATGAAGGAACAGGAGGTTTTCTTCTAATCCAAAATTTCCCTTGTCACTGAAAAGGAATGCCTTTTCTTTTTCTCTTGGACCAGCTTTTCTCTACTGCATCCCTGAAAAGGTCATTTTTCTGTTCCTCACTCTACCTAGCCTGGACTTCGCTCCACTTCCCCACCCACTTACATGCCTCTGAATGGCCATCTTCTTGTGCTCTTTGACCTGATCATCCACATAATCCTATATAACCCATCAAATTCCTTTCTCCTCACTTGAACCCTGAAGATGGAGCATGCATGTTTATTTGAAACACTGGTAATAGAACCTGAACACTACATGGCAAACAACGCAGAAAACCACAATCTAATACATAGTCACTATTTTAACTGAAACTATGTGTTGTTTTTTGCATGTGATAAGAATCCTAGACTGAACTATTTTCTTGGCTCATTTAGTTCATGTTATAAACACAACTGTGCTGCATACAGTGGAAAAATTCAAGCAACCCTTTACAGATACAATGGTATTTATAACCTTATCAGTGGTAATCCCTTTATAATAAAAACAATCAATAAGAAATACGAGTTTCAATTTACTGAGAACCAATGTAGACCTACTCAACAAACATTTCTTGTAGTCTGTTTAAAAATAACACATAAGGAATCTCGCAGATAAATATTCAAGTCTCAAGAAGTTTACATAGAAATGGCACAGCTGCTTGTCATATAATTTCCATGTTACGATGTTTGAAGTTTACCATACACATTGCCTAACACAATATCTTTGTAGATAGCATAATATTAAAATTGATCTTAGAGAAATTTATGAATAGGATATGGGCTGGATTCAATGGATAGGCCAGTGGCGTGCTGTTGTGAACATGGTAATGAATCTTCGGATTCCATGAAGGAGGGTGGTGAGGAAAATTTCAGGACTAGCTGAGCGACTATTAGCCTTTCAGCACTTTTCTCCACGGAATGTTAAATAACATTTACATACTTACATGCTACAACATTGTTTAATGTTTAATTTTGTAAACAACATTAATTAAACCTCACTTTCGAGGGGTTGGGTATATAAAAAATTATACTTCAGCATACTTTCGACACCCCTATTAGAAGCAGTACTCATGCGACAGTGAATTCACTTCAACCGTCTTCTAATATGTACAGTGAGTTTTACTAAAATATTGCAAAAAAAACACATGTGCAGAATTACTAAATGTCGTATGCTCAATCCAATGCAATCGCAGAGAACTTAAATATATCCAAATACATGCATTATTAAATTATTTGTTGTAAACTTAGTTCACACATGTTTCTTTGAGCAAATGACATAGTCTTAGAATTCTCAAACGAAATTTATTAAGTTACTTACCCATAAAATATAGCAGTAAAATGTACTATCCATTTTCCACACCAAAATACGAAGAAAAGTATCGCAAACCCATACAGTGTATATATCATCGGCGCCATCTTGGCGACAATGAATATCTTCCTTATTGAATGATTCTATGATACAAGCCATGCCCACTGCCTTATAGATCCATACAACCGAGTGTAGTTATCTCTTCAGTAAATCTTTTGTAGGTCACATTTAAATGGTAAATATAAAATTACGTACATGGTACATGCAAATAGAACCGTTCTGGCATGTGTGTTGTTTTGTTGCGTCTTGTTTTTTTTGTCTTATTGTTTTGTTGTGTCTCATTGTTGTAGCACCACTGCCATTGGGTATAAACCTATTTGCAGTTAATAACAGGTAACCATGGTGTGAATGGCGTTTCGTACTACCACGCACAAAATGGAATTGGGATATCAGCTTCAGCAATGTATAATTGCCAAACAAATATTTCTGAACTCTCCCCACTAATAAAAGTGATTAGTGGATAATGTTGATGAAAATGACAACAGTAATAGCAATAAAATGACCCCTATTCAGAATGTCTATGTTGGGGCAATCTGTTGTGATTTCCCCCACCCCAGAGTACAGTGTCTGTCCCTCAGAATTAGAGAAGCATAATATGAAACCCCCAAATTGTTTGTTCTTACTTAATCATTTATGAAGATTCAAATTCTAGAAAATCCTAAAATCCTTGGTTTCCAGACATTCTAGATAAGGGGCCTGGTACTGTATTTAATCGGACCTACGAGTATAAATACAATTACATAAATAGCTTCCTGAATCCTTTACATAACAAATTTAAGGTATTTGGGTCTCCTGAATTTCATTATATACATTTAACTACATTACAAATAGAAAATGTTCACTGAATACAACATAATTACCAAAAATGTGTCACTAATAAGGAAAGAAACACAACATTCATAGTAGTAATATACACTGTGTAGATAAAAATGTTTTATTAACATTATATACTAGAAAAAGTTCACAGTAAAACAAACTGTCAATATTAAAGAGCACAAAATATGAACATCCTTTACACAATTTCAAATAAATTCGATGAAAACGGTCACACAGACATAACAAGAAACATCTTTATTAAATAATTCCTCCTAAAACTGTTACCTGTAATAGTAATGTATGTGTTATCCTGTATGAAACTGTTTCCTTCAGGTCAAAGACAAAGAACATTGCAAAAACACGTCATGTAGTCTTCCTAGAAACACGTGTATATGCTATTTTAACTTTCTTTCAGTGCTTATAACTCACACTTAGAAATACAGGAATACGTGTAAGACATAAATGTCATCCCATGACTTTGTTATGCATGTGTAAAGTTAATCAGATTCAGTATTTGCAGTTTTATATCAATTTACAGTTTATCTTATACTACAAAAATATTACATAAAAACATTCAGGCATGTGGTGATTTAAGTAAGGCACTTCAGAAATATGAAGAAAATTACTGTCATAAAAAAAATTTATGATTTTCATCATATGATCATTCTTATGGATCTACTGTAATCAGCATATGGTAAAAGTACTTAATTTTACCAGATATTTACACAAAAACGTATGTATTTTATCATCTGCAAATAAAACATTCTGCCAAGTGCCACTTGCTCATTTAAGTGCAACACTAAACATTACTTGTTTAAAAACAATGTATTCGAGATATATGTTACTGTTGGTTAATTTCTGACTCGCACAATGAAGAACGCAAGAAAAGACCCATGTTAAAAGCAGATTCATGCATGAAAATCATAATCAAGATTTTCAAAAATATTGAAATGTTCTTACAAGTTTATATGAATAATGGGGAGGTTCTTCACAGTGGAAAGCAAGAAAATAAGATGAAAGAAATAAAAATTAAAATCTTCAATGGAAATGTATAAACTTAATCAATCACATGAACCAGTGTTTGAATCCAAGGATCCAATTGGCAAGCAAAATATATGCATCATTGGCTTACCAATGACCACAAACATCAGAAACATTAGGCAAAAGTCACTGGTTAATTGTATTTTACATAGCTTACAATTTTACATTTTCATACTTGTTCTGCATTTGGTATTCATACATCACCTTCTAGAAACTTTACAAGCACTTAAAGAGTGGCACTTCTGTTCAAGAGTAGTCTAACATTAGTTAAACACAATAACTCCCATATTCGAGTTTGGTCATTTACTGGTGCTCTGACCAGACTAATATATCTGATTGGGGTAATACAGCAACATGTCATGATAAAACAAAAACATTTTTCAGTTTTATCTGTTCTGTTGCTAAATGGTGCATGTATATTTTATGATTCCTTCAACATATGCAGATCATTTTCCATTAATTTCTTTACTATGTAATACTGAAAAACTTGTCACTGCTAAAAATGACCTGGACTAAGAGGAAAGCCAGCAGGAGAGTACCTGGAAGTGAGTATGTTCAGATCTGACAATACATATTTTGCTCTATTGGCTGGCAAAATATAGAGGAACTCTTAAAGTGGTCTAAATAGTGAATTCAGTGCCACACACTTTTCAAGCAACAGTGCAACAAGCTCTTTCAACTAAACTTCAATTACACAGAATTATCAGAACAGAAACATCTCTGAAGATGGCTGTCTTTTCGGTTGTTACGCCGTGTAGTCTGGTAGAAGTTTACCGACGTTTCAGAGGTCTTTGCTGCCTCCATAATCAGGGCAACTGGTAAACTTCTACTAGACTACATGGCGCAACGACCCAGACGAGAGCGATCATCAGACTTGCGGCCGTGAAAACCTCAAATCCTACAGAAACATCTCTCTTTCAGTCATGAACCCAATGAGTCACTAATCATTCCATTTAGTGTAAAATTATATGAAACAACTCAGATCTAAATGTGAAAAAATGCAGGAATTGAAGATACATCTTTTGAGATGTATCTTCAATTCCATGAAGATTGGACATGTAAGAGATAAATGATAACTACAATTATGTTTCTAGTCTGTGATCACGTCATGATGACTATTAACTACTAATCTTATTCTATTTCTGGATACGGCACAATACCTAAATGATATGTATAAGTAAGATGCCTGCAGATCTAAATATTGCTGCTGGGAAAGACATTTGATTGTAAGGCAAATGTATAATTAAAATACCTTGGCTATTATGACAGAGACTGTGGATATGAAATATATTTCTACATTTAGCAAGTAAGTCCTTTGGTGATGCCACTCTTCAAATCTGTGACAACAAACTGGCCAAATACTATTCTAATAACACAAACATGAAATATTAGCACATTCTATTCCTATTTAAATGAACTTCATTGACAGTTAATGAAACTCATTAAAGAGTACTTAAAAATATTTCATGCCTTCTATGCTTCATATCTATTAAGTAGATAACACTACCAGAAAAAGGTTTACTGTAAGGCATAAATGAGTGCCTTAAAATGAATAGTTATCTTATACAACAGTTTTCTACAATGTAAATAACAAATTATCACATGGTAAAAGTACTGGAATGTAAATTATTAATTATTAGTAATACATCTAATTCTATATTTGTAATTAAAGTGCAAACAACCAACCAGTTAATAATAATCTACCCTCCACTTGTGCTACCCAAATTACTTCATAAGACTATACAGGTTTTATAACAATAGTTGACCTTGAATTATGAAGTGGTTTGGCACAATGTGTGCTGCATCATATTAGAACTAATAAAGAGATTTGTTAATAGTGTAACAGACTGCTACAGACCTGCTGCACATGGACGGCTATCTTATGCAATTCACGGGTAAGTACTACTACAGAAGGCACAATACTGTGGCTTGAACTGTCTGGAAGTATGGAACATAGCTACATATATTATGCATAATACTCAGAATTGGCCCTCTCTTGTTCCTGTTAATACATACATTGAAAACACATTTCATAATTTCTGAACAATATCAAACTTCTTCTTGAAGTCCATAGACTCCTTCTTAGGATCATATTTCTTGCGAGATGCCAGCTTAGCACGCAGTTCCTTAGCAGTCATGTTGAGGTTAAGGCTGCTGTTTCGATTGTTGTGGTCTAAAGTATCGTCACTTCCATTGCTGGAAGGAGGTCGAAGACTTGTTTCAACAGAAGAAAGTCCCTGTAAATTTATACACAACATGAAAAAATTAAGGAACATTTAATACATGCTCAATAATTTTCATAGTTCACAAAAGCCCAAAACTAGATACCATGAACTTTTCCCCAGAATATTTCCTCTTTCCAGTCATACTCTTAAACATTACTGAAGAACAAATTAAATAAACTTCACTATTCCTCTGAATGCTTGGGTGGTAATGTTTGCTAACTGCTGTACAACACCAAGTTACTAATCCCTTGCTCCTCAGTCTATTATTAAAAAATAATTTTGACACATTAAAGATAAATCATTCTAAAATTTGATGACAATAGGGTAATATTATTATGGCATTTGATTTGGTTTTTATCCATCATTTGAAACTTAAATTTAAAATACCAAAACTTATGTTTCAAAGGCAGTAACTCTTACATTAATATATTTTAAATCTCAGCCAATGGATAAAGTTCAAATACATACAATAACTAATGATATGTGTGTGAACCAGGCAACACACCCATACTTTTAAATAAAGAAGTAAAAAATGTACAATATTTTATATTAGTGGGATTATACATGCTAAATTCCAAACAACATGACATTGGATTTATCATACTGCAGCAGAATTCTTCTGACACAAATGTCATATCTGTAAATAATGTATTGTTGGAAATATTGACAATTATACTCTTATAATGGAGTAGTACATTAGGGAAACTATCTTACAAATTTTAAATGTAATTAATTACAGTACCTCATCTGCAGAGTCAACCTGGGGTTCTGTACTGTATCCCAGTTCATGTTTCCGCTCACTTGAAGGAGTAGTGCCAGTACTACTACTTTTGTATGACAGCTTCTCAGGCTGAGTCTGGAAATGAAAAATGTGGGAGATATTTAAGCATCAATGAACTGACAATCTCCTAAATACAAAGCAGTAGTGTTAACACTCTGTAGTGACATATCGACAAATGGGATGGAAGTTGATCTTGACTGGCGAGTGAATATGAACTTTGGACAGCTAGCAACTTGGCGAAGTTCCACACTAGGTACTGCCCAAATACAAGTATAGAGACCAACAGGTCCAGTCATTAATATGTAATACATAACAGGTATTACTGAAGCATTCTTTATATTCAAAATTCATCCACAGCTGTTAACAAATCAGGGAGTAAAGTCTGCCCTCATTACAGTAATATATCAGTACTGCTGTAGTCAATATTATCCCACATTAGTAAACAAGAAAAGGAGTTAATAAACATGGAAAGGTGTTGACTACAGCAGTTGTGTGATCAACAAATATGGTAAGCCACTGAATAACAAAGTCATACTGTATATTAGATTAACAAACAATTATGAAGTAATGCACCAGTGGAATATGTAACTTTCTGATATAAATTTTTTACTGAAAACCAAGGCACAGGTGAAAAGGCTTTTATAAATGCAAAACTGAACACTTTTAAGCAAATAAAATACAAATAGGTCAAATAATACCAATTACTTCAATGTTGTCATATCATAAATTTACACACACACATTTATAATTGTTTGATGAATCACTACTGTCAACAGGATGATGGTGCATATTTAGATAAACTACAGAGAAGTGAGATTTCAGATTCCCATGGTAGTGAAGTTCCATTTTATGCAAAGCCAGTTAGTTAACTGCTTTACATGGTAAATTACTAGATAAATCTAAATAAGGAACATCTTTACCTCAGGTTCAACTGAAGCAGCACTTCTTTCAGATTTGTGTGAATGTGTGTCCTCATAATTTCCATCATTCTTTTCTCCGTTCACATCTATATCGTTATCCTCATTAGGAATAGGTGTCTGGAGGTGCAATACGTCTGGCATGGTGCTTTTAATAATGGTGTTATTAGCTTTAAAATATTTGTCAGCTTCAGAATCCACTACCAACAGCTTCGTTTGGTTTGGAATTGCCTTTATCCTTTGTACCACCTGCTTGTGATTTTCGTTTGAAATGTTAACACCATTTACTTCAATAATTCTGTCGCCCTGCTTCAAACCTGCAGCCTCAGCTGGTGATCCTTCATCAACTTTACCAATATACTGGCCCGGTTTGCCTTTTTCTGCGTGTAAATTAAATCCATATCCGTCAAAATGCTTCCACTGAATAATATGGCAAAGTCTAGCAACAAGTGTGCTCGAAGACAGCGACCCGTTAGACATTTTAAATCAGTCTACCAAATCCTTTCCTTCAACTTAACACCTACGCATCAGCCAACTGTCGTAGTAAAAATTCTGTCCAACATGGCGCGTCTCACATGACATTTGAAGGTTATTCTTACCAACAACATAAATTTATTGCTAATCTCTGATAAGCATTAACTTTCGTAGTATCATTCTATTCGTTCATAAATTCATTGTATCTACGTCTACATCGATTACTATCACCGGAAGCATCACAGATAAAAAATTAGACGTATGGGAATCTGAGGTTTGTCGTACGTAATTTATATGTTGTGACTAAATTCAAAACTAGAAGTTTTGTGAATGAAAATTGCTACATTGCATTATAATATGACAATAGGATTTTGTTTCTGTTAATTTTAGACGATACAGTACCATATATTATGAAATATGGTGTATCATTTGTAACGTGAAGAGTAATGTAACGTGAGTGGCTAATTGTCTACGATTGTGACTCTGCAGGCAACAAGTTTTGAACTACAAAAAGGAACACCTCCATGTGTAATTAATAATCTGTGATTAGTAAAGCTGACAGCACGGATTATCAGTGTCACCAACATTGCACATTTTACCTTATTGACCTCGGTTGGATGATGTGATAATGGCAGTACTTAGTAGAGGATATGCTGTAGTAGCGTGGAATTGGGGGGTGTTACTTCAACAAAGACGGAATATTATGTCATCCATCTTTCGGGCAGAAAAAGCGATAGAAGACTTGCAAAATAATCCATACTACGAGAAATACTGCAGGAAGATAACAGCATTTCAGAAGTTTGTTTTTCGGATTGTAGTATTTGTATAAGTGTATGCCCCTGGTAGCGGTAGGTTAGGTTAGGTTAGATTAGTATATTGTAATTTTTAATTATTTTATTGTGCTTTGGTTGTGATTGTGGCCAGTCCACACCCCAAAACACTTGTTACTATTACATTTTCTTTGCCTTGTTTTTACGTTTTTAGTTTTACAGTAGCCGCAAGCGTGATGCCTCAAAATTTTAAGGAACTTTCTTGAATGGCACCAGTTAGTAACATCAAACCACTGACTTCAGTGATAAGTTTGGAATTACGTTAGAATGGTTTATATTACATATTTCACGCTGACAGACTCCACAAAAGTTTAATGATAATTGGAGCATATGTTTGAAGCCCTGAAAAGTTTGCTGTATGCATTCCAATTATCATGCTAATTGGTTATCACCTCTCTCAATTTTACAGTACATCTCCAGGAGAATTTATGACCCGGCTGAGAGAACATAAGGAACAAAATACTACAATTAAACAAGCATATGGCGAAGAAAGAGAGTTTTCATCATTATTACATCCCAAAGAAGACATTGCAAAATGCCACTCTCCTACATTCACAAAACAAAAGGTGAAAATACTCTTGATGAAGTTTAATGAGACATGTCAGATAGTCATTGAAGATACTTCTATTGATGTCTTGGTTATTTTAAATTTCAGAGTTGATAGTATCCTCATAATGGTATATGAATTTCAGGATTATCCTGTGGTTAACTCCCACTCTGCTGTACAGCATATGTGATAAACATATATTTCCACTCATTTTATATTAATCTCAAAAGATAGTATTCATGTCCCATGTAATATAATTTCTTTGCATTCATAAATAAAGTGGTGCATCTTGATAACACATGCCAGAAACAATTTGTAACAACAAAGGGCATGAACTTTGCAGAAGATATTGCAAATGACACACAGTAGAAATACTTGTGGAATATTCCATAAATGTCATGGGAATGGAATTCTGAGATGGGGGGTGGGGAACTGATATTCAGTTAAACAGAAATTATCACAGAACTTTTCAGCCCATTTTTTTAATACAACACTGCCTTATTCATTAGAAGCTATAAAATCTGTTTTATAAGTGTATAGAATTGACATGACACTGAACATCATTACTGAATGGTTAGAATTGTTGCTTTATAGTAGGAAGATCCTGGTCTCAAATCTTGGCCCAGAGATTGTCATTGACAGGTTTGTGATAGTTTTCTTCAGCCTCTCTAAGTGTATTCTGGGGGGTAATACCTTAAATTTGGCCATGACAAATTCTTTCCACATGTTTTCAATTCATTAATCATTTGATGGCATACAGTCTGAGTAACTGAAGCATTGTTAAATAAACCACACAAAAATACATAAAAGACAATGTCCAGTCATCTCATAAAGAACAACCATTATTACATTACAGGTACTGAATGATGTTATGAAAATGGAACTAGTTGCAGATAAGAAGTGTGAAGAAATAAAACAGGTCAGATCTCACTGTGTTCATGTTATTTGCACATAGTACTATGCTTTTGTGTATTTCTACATCAAGGTGGCCAGTTATGTATTTTTTGCTCATATAGTTTTTAAGTAGTTACAGTATTTATGTAAAGCATTGAAAGAAATATAATTGATTGTATATTCACATATTTTTACATTTCTCCAACAAACCTGAATTTAGTAGTTCAGTTTATTTTGCATTATGTCTATGCTTTATCTAATAAATACAAATAATCCAAATTTTGTAACAAGTCTTGCAGTTGAGGGGAGTACATGCTAGATAGGTTGAAGTACATGGTGTCTGTGTTGTAAAGTCATTTCCTTTACATTAAATCAGACTTTAGAAGAGGCAGCCATCTTCACACTCAACCTCAAATCCTATACAATAATATTTCAGTTATTTATTTATTATATTTTCAATTCAGATCTGGGAAGAATATCACAAACAAAAGGAAGTCATTGCAGCAGCAGTACCCAGCATAGTGTACGATACCATAAATTTAAGAAGCCAGCAATTTCCAGTAGTAAGTGTATTTAATCTTTCTGTCCAGGGATCATTTCCAGACTCAGTTAACATATCTACATATTATCACTGTTGTATATGAATTTCTATTAGGATCTTACAGACCGTAATTAGTTGAATGCCTTAGTATGGTGGATATCAACTCAAATCATGCCTGATACATTACTTTTGATAACCATTATTTAAAAACAGCCATTACCAAAACATACAAGACAGTTCTCCTTATGTTTATATTTTTAGTAATTAAACCTTTTATTGGCAGTTTTAAATATAGATTCAAGAAGCCCTCTACACAAGCTACACTCATCAACTTGTAATAGCTAGTGTAATATAAATGAGGTTTTGTACAAGTGTTGCATAGCTCTAGCAATGGATAGTGTCATAATATACATGTTTATGGTACAGGGTCTTCACACTTAAGTTTGTATGCCAGAGGATTATCTAGTCAGGCCAAAACATGTAGTATATATAGTAAAATACAGGTTGTGTAGATAGCTGTGTTATGTACTTTATTAGAGAACATAAAAGCTTCAATACTATTGGCATTCTGCCATGCAATTTTATAAAATCAAATGCTTGTAGCACTATAGAGGGACATGTTTTGTGCTTTACAGTTTGTATTTCCACTTCCACGAGACAGAGGATATGAGTTCATCTTATGTCAGTTTTCTGGCCATGAAGCTCATTTTACACCTCTTATTAATTATCAGGTATGCATAGTAGATATTTTGTGCCCAAGAAAAATTAATTTGGCATATTAGGTTTTCTTCATGTTCTAGTTTGAGCAAAGAACACCTCATAGGCCTGTCCATGCAGGTTGCATTTTTCACAACAGCGGGAATGAAAGTCCCATTGTTGGAACCTGTTGAACAGCAGTGGAATCCAAGGGTTCCCATTGTTGTACAACCACCATGAAATACCCCTGTGGAATGTCAGTATACTCCATAAAGTACACCTTTCTCTTATTATAGGTTGCTGTATTTCATATCATTTGTAGTTTGAGTGCTGTAATTTGACTATTGGAATTCTTATAACTGATTTGATTTTCTCTCATTTGAAACATGTTCTCAGGCTTATTAAACTTCACTGAATTCAGTCCTTAAAGCGAAGAACTGCTATAATACATTACAGTGGCAACAATAATGCTTTAGATTTATGTGTGGGAGGCAACTTGCCAAGTAACTGACAATTCTGACTGAGGGTATTCGTGTTCCATGGTTTACACATGCAGATACCAGGAAAATACCTTAAAATAAACCTAGATCACTTTGTTCCAACTCAGCTGCTAACCCACCATTCATTATCTACAACACTTCTAGCTTTTCAGTTCGAAGAGCATAATTACATAACCTCAGAATCAATACAGTTGATCACATATTTGTTTATGTGTTTGATAGCTTGAAGCCACTAGTAATTCATTATTTTCAATTCCTGGTGTTGCAGGCTCATAAGGAAAATGCCCCAGAGTGCTTGACTATGACTCATTATACTGACTTAAAAGAGAAGGGACTAGTGCTGATGCGTGGAGAATACAATAAGGATATTCTTGTAAGTATGGCAGGAATAGGAATTCATAGCAAATTTAAATCTTTGTTGCCCTATGCTGAACTAGTTAAATTTTATTAGTCACAGGTATCAAGTAACTTGATCATACCAAATTGAGGTTTTCACAGCACTGTAAATCCCCAATATCAGCATCTGATTACACAAAATACATTGAAAACTCTGATTAAATCCCTGTTAAACAGTTCCATCACAATTCTAGTTACCAGGTCATTTTGCTATGTTATCAAATGAATAATAAATTAATATAATCTGAGATTCGAGGTTCTCGTGGTAGTGAAGGTGTCAGTTGTGATCTAGGTCATGATGACATGCAGCCTTGTAGGTGAATACCAGTGTTTCAGAGCACTAGGATTCAACTATGAAGATGGAGGCAATCTGTTCTTCCAAAACACTGGTAACAACCTGGAAGGCTATGAAGCAACACAATCCATACCAGAATTGGCAAATTAATGCTATGTATAATTAAAAGAGGAATGAGAGTCTATACAAATATGCACATTTTTGGATGTGCTTTACCTTTTAATACCTGGATATGTAGTGAACACTAGGAATTAATGATTCTAGACATTCTTCTGAAACAGAATTTAAATATTAAGTTCATTACAGAAAGAATAGGATAAATCACAAATTCTTACTGAAATTTAGAAAGATTGCAACAGTGTAACGCTTTGTGAATATCACAACAGTTCAAATAAAATTCTCCAAATGAAATTGTCATGCTTACTTCCCTTGAAATGCTTTGATCTTCTACGTGAATGCATGAAACATTAATAAATATGGTATTGATCAATCTTTGTACAAAATTTTTGCTGGAGTCAAGTTCCAAATCAGTCACATTTGTAAATTTCAACCCAGTGTTCAATACATCATTTGTAGTTACGCTTGTCATCTATTACTGTACCAGATTTCATTTGCTTAGTTGTGATGGGTTGCCAATAATAATCACCATCATTAACAAAACGAAAGTTAAATACAGATTTTGCATGCCACATTTATTGTACATTTGGCACAAATACATGTCACCATAAAAGATTTACTGACCCTACAATGGATCTAGTGGCAGTGCTTCTTCAAAGTTTGTTAATGACTGAATTAAAAAGGACAAACTTGGGTGATATGTGGCATGATATTTATACCAAGTTTTATGGTGACATGATCCATGATTCCACTGTACAGCTTTAATCACACTCACGACTAAGTCTTGATTTGAACCAATTTTCTGTTTAGTAGTATGATGTGTGGGTGAAACATTTCCTGCGATTTGTTGGACACTTTTACTGTTGTTCGTGTAACTTTTAAGTTACTAATTATGTATGTCATTTTATGCAGAATGGAACAGAGGCCCAGTGTTTAGCAAACCAACTGCAGCTGTACTATGGCCAAGATAATGCAAAGAGATTGAAGCTTTTAGAACGATTCACTTATACACCACAGGAATTCAAGCATATGGATCTCATAGCCGAACTTGAGTGTCTGTCTCTATAAATAATGTGTTCTAGATTTCCTCATGTTTCATATTTGATGGGTTTAGAGCATTATATGTAGTTTTAGACAGTGAGAGTTACTGGTTAATAAATAGTTTACATTTAAACAAAGTTTTAAAGTTTCTGATGATGGTAGCATTACGATCTATAAAAGTGGTATTTTGGACATGTCCTTTTGTCCATATCTGAGGGCAGCTCAACCAGCAGGCCCAACATTAGGGTCTCTGTCTTTACATGAAGACAAAAGAAGATCCAGCTTCCAAAATGTAATTTATTGAAAAAGTCCAAAATACCACTTTACAGATTAGTTTACATTTCTCTCAATACGTCTTGACTTTTATGAGACCAAAATATTTGTTTCTGCCATAAACTCTAAACTTCCTGAATAAAAAAAGTTGTCAGTTAATCTGTGAATAAAAAGTGAACAATGACTTTTCTTTTCCATCATGTCACATCACCTCACATGATAAAATATAATTCTGAAGGAAAAGGCTACAAAATTAGACCCACAAAGTCATAAAAGAAAATGTACTCATTCTGTAGAAAGAGCAAGATTTTTTTGTCTATATTTATAGTGCACTATATGTACACAATATCATTTTTCTTCCTGTCAATGTGACAGTCACTAGAACATAATGCTCTCCTCGTCTGATGATGTGGTGGACCAAAATTGCTTCTTCGTGTGTGTCAATAAGCAAGGAACTGTTTACATGTAACTGGTTTCTTCTGTGTATGACCCACCTTAGACTGTTTCATCTACATTATTAATATCTTTGTAATTTGTTTTGTTGCAATAAAATTATTTGTTACTAATCCAAATATACAATTTGTTACAAAAATAGCTCAAGTACTTACTGAATGTCACAGATTTTTTTTCCAGAAATAAATTAAGGACTTATGCTCTGAACAGCACAGGTATGGCTGTGCAGCTTTTACATTTTCTAAACTGTTTGGTGGAAGAAAATAACTTTATTCGCATTGTAAGTACACAAAAGGATAAGGCAAATGAAGGGGGTGGGGTGGAGATGGAAGTTAATGCTGCATTATTCACCAGTAAAGAGGCACATCAATACTAACCATGTGAAATACTTGAAAATATTTACCATTCCCTTGCCCTGATGATGGATATAACAATGACCTCTGAAATGTTTGTGAACTTCTACCAGGCTACACAGTGTTATAACCCAGAATACAGCTATCTTCATTTACAAAGTTTTGTAAGAAAACCTCTAGGGAATAAACCACTTCATAAACTGGTTTGAAGAGATGCAGGATAGAGTCTGCGTGAACATGATGAGCCTTTTCGAGTCCATAAATTTCTTGATCAGATGAATAACTAGCAGCTGGTCTAATGAGACACTATACAATGGAATTAAGATATCTTTTATTGAAGTAAATTCATTTACTTGTTTCTTCTTCATTATAGAACTGAATGTACTGGATTCTCATATGGCGACAATACTGCAATATGTTTTATTTTGCTAAAATACCTATTGTTAAACCGAATTTATTTATATATATTAAGCTGCAAGGGTCACAATGTTTATAAAACTACTGTTTAATTCTATCAAGCTTAAGACATTCTTATTATGATCAGTCTAGTAGGCTGTTGACCAGCATTGGGTAATATTAAGTTCAAACCACAAAACTGGCTTTGTGTGCTACCATTTCATCCAGAAGTCACACGATGACACTTGCTGCACTGAGACTCAGTCAAGAGAACCTCATCACTTCAAACAGGATGTTCCATGAAAAGGTAAGGACGTTATGTGAGCAGAACATACTGAGATACTTCAGTCTGTTCACTCCTCTGAATCATCACAATATTTAATTAAAATTACTAAATAATTTTGTTGCTAATACAGAATATTGCATACATGAAACTTACCATTAATTTTATTTGTTGATCAGAAACTTAATGCACCTGATTAAACCAAATTTAAAAAAATAAGATACCAGAATCATTCTACATTCACATCAGTTCATGCTGGGGTAAGTTGATTTCTGTATGCTGGTTATTAGGCAGTAGTACTACATTGTATGCATCAGACATGTCTAGATGCTGCAGAATGCTAAAATGCATCTTTGATGTTTTGAAATTGACGGATTGCCAGATCCACAGGCAATTCAAATTTGCACTGTGATAATCTTTCCAAACTACGGAAACTATCTTCAAAACCTGGAAGAAAAACCATACATTCAACAATATTTCCCCAACATTGCTCTAGAATGACTATGTAGCACAAAACTGTTTCTGCATGAAAGTAAGTTATGTAACATTTCTGGACTCGTTACTATATAATAATTAAATTAATACAACATTTAATTTATAAATTACCTCCAGTTAGATGTACACAATTAGAAGGAAAGCACAAAAATATGTTTTAAACAAAAACCAGTATTTTACCTTGAGCTTTCATTTTGTTTACATTAAGATTTGCCGCCATATCTGATTCTACTGTACATACATTTGCATAAATTTCCTGACTATCCCTAAAAGAAATGGTTTTACAACTGTATATCTACTAATAGAAATACTCACAATAGACAAGGACTGATTTTTTATTTTATGTAATGCTTCTTCTGATCATAATTTTCAGTCATCATGGTGTTTTCGCAGACAGAATAACCATTTTTGGTGACATAGTTTGTCATGCACCTTAAGTAATTCTACAACTGAAAATGGGACAACTAATCTAAATATAAAGTTAAAAATAATATTAATATTAGTCATCTTCACATAACAAACCAATATTACAAGCGTTAGTATTTATTTACATGTCTATGTTTATTATTTTACTAGCAACATAATTCTGCCAGTCCGTCATCAGGCATTGGTCACTTATACAACTATATTACGCTTTCATAGTAATATATGAGCATAAAACATATGTCTAAAACACAAAGAGCCTTGTAGCAACTATGTTTTAAATACACTACTACACTAAACATCTAAGCAGTACTGCTGTATCCATACCTGTTTTAGCAACATAACTCCAAGACTGATAGTAGAGTTCCAGTAGTGAGAGGCATCTAAATATTAAACGTAGCCATGGAACCAACTTTTTGGAACTACAAGCGAAAGAAAAATAAACACATTAAAAATATAATTTTGAAGGTATCAATCACAATCCTGATTAACTTCATCAGCCCTAATCTTCTTCTCTGGTGAACAAAGGCTTAATTAAATTCTGAATTCCAATTTAAGATTTGAAAATCAGTTAAAACTTATCAAAAGTCACAAGTATTTCTGTACTCTATGGGCCAAGCATCAAGCAGACTACTTACTTCAATGCTGCACAAATGAAGGCTTTAAAATGTGAATCATAACTCCTCTTGTACTGTGTGTGTGTAGTGATTATATTTCCTATGACACCCAGCAAATTCTGAAAAGAAAGAGCACACATCTGATATTAATAATATATAATTAAAGAACTTCAAGGAATATTTTATAAATATGCAAAAATCTCACCTGTTTATTTGAAATAGCTGTCCCACCTACAATATCCAAATTAAAACTTTGTGATAACTTTCTAGCTGGTGTGGAATTATACCGCTCTCCATTCTTCAATTCATAATACTTCAAAATCAGTTCCCAGGCATGCATTCCTTTGCCAGATGTATTCATTTGTGGAAAGCAACCAATAAATGGAACAACGCTAACACTCTGACCAACCTAAAGGATCAGAAATGAACAAATGAAGTTAAGCAACTAAGACAATACAACATAATTTCAGAAGAAAACTTATGTTTTAAAAACATACATATACATACATATCTACAGAGTACACCCATTCCTAGGCTAAACTAAAAATTAACACTTTGAATTATAGTGTAGTATATAAGTGGATACACACTGTACACAGTAGTAGTTTCACATTTTCTCTTAGATATTTTAAAAAGAATTTCATCAAACAACTTATACAAATTCTTATATTGCTAGTACAGTGCCAGTAGCACAAAGATAGTGTTCTTATCAATACTGATTTATTTAGGTCATGGCATTAATTAAAATACTTACAGGCATTAACCCATGCTGCATCAAATCACGAATACTGAGAGCCAACTGCTTCCTTACTGCAGACGTGAGCTTAACATTACAGAGTACAACAGGAGCATCTTCAGAGTCTGAAGTGTAATCAGAGTCCAATGTATTCTCAGGGTTTGAAGCTAGTTCTATTACACACTCCACTGCTAATTCAAGATTTGCTCGTAGATCTCTGAAAATGAATTTCAAAACTGATATAAGTGAAAGTAGTGTTAGTGGGAGTAAAACACAGTTCTTAAATGCATACAGGTCTAAAAGCAATGGCAGTCTAGATGCTTCAAGTTTACAAAGTTATAAAAAATGACTATTCCTATTATAAACTTATAGTCAAAATGAGAAACATACATGAAAAGGCACACAATTTCCAGTTTCTGGACTGATGGGTCAAAATGGGGGGCCCAATTCCAGTGGCCAATAAGAAGTCCTGATTTTTCTCTTAAACTGGGACAATGTGTAATATTACGATAATTCTTACCCCCAGTGATTTGCTTTCATTGTTTTCTTTAAAGTGTTCTTTTTGAAGTGATCACTACCACAGCCAAACTGCGCAACAGCAAATATCTGCAACATTGTAGCTGCTTTCTTCATTATGTTTATAGTTTCTGCTCGAATCTGAAACAGGAATAAGCGAATAATTATTTATTCCCAATCTGTAATTTACGATTGTGCTAAATTCTTAATTAAATGCAAATTGTTTTCATTAAAGAGTTGCATCAAGAGAAAAATTATATGCAATCAAATTTGTAACTTAATTTCAGAGAATATATATGGGTATCAAATTTGTTATTAACAACTACTTATTCTCGATATGATTTATTTTTGTGTTCTGTCTATCAAAATTAAGTTTTAATGCAAAATAAACAATTAAAAATTATACTTCTGATATCAAATATCAGATGCTGTCTTACATCATTGTTTGTTCCTTTGCTCTGGATGTGTTTGTACCTACCAGACACTTTGCAGATCCTCATCTAAACAAGTCTTAATAACATGAAATTAAAGGGATAACCAAAGCTTGAATCTTCATATATCAGTTCGCAGCATGTATCAGAAACTGTATGAAACATTTGAAGGCAAGGAAGTATATACGAAGTTAGAGTTATATATTTATTTTATATAGCTACAGTTCAAAGAAATATATCACACCTCATCCTCATTTTTGTTTTGAAATTTCCTTCTTGTCAGAGATGATAACCCACCATGGACAGGGCAGTTGCACGTACATTCCTTGTGTTTCATACTTCTTTCTGTCGTTCCATCACCTAACAAAAAGGCATGAAATTGTATGTGATTAGCTTTGTAAGAAGTGAAGACACATATATTAATCTAAATACTGAAATTTAACAAGACTACTTGACTACTTACAAGACATAATTCACTATTCCTAATTGATACACATTGCATTTTGTTATACTAATTAACAAAATTCACATGGAAATAATAGCACAAACTCTTAAAAAGTATTTAAAATATAATGCATATCACTATCTTTGAAGTTCTACACGTTCATAATAAAATAATTTGGTATCATTAATTCAGGGCACTACAAAAAGTGTTTTATGCATCTAAATGCTACGCAGTATCTAAATTTAACACAGAAATGTTACAGCCACTGTATGCATACAAGCACAGAAACAAAGTTGTTCTCAATGCAGAACATATTCAATATAATTTCCAGTTTGTGTTATGACATATATCTTCAAAACAAATATTTATATCACTGATGACTTTAAGGCATGTCGTCCAAAATTGTGTGACACAGCTACATGATTATAACTGCCGATTCCATGAAGAAATCAGTTTTTACTGTCTAAACTTAGTTACCCTTCAGGCTAAACCAAAGAAACTGCATGGATTAATTTCTTTGCTATGTGGTGGCTGGACCTGTCAATAATCATGGAATCTGGAAAACTGAGAAATCATTCAAAGTCTCCATCAGAAAATCATTAGCTGTATGTGGCATCAGTACTTTCATACTTCCACTCAGTCATGAAATGTGGTATAATATTCTGGGTTTAAACTCAATGACAGTAGCAAAACAGTATTCTTAATGAAAACATTGGATGAGAATACATAAATCAGTTCTATTTTATTTATAAAGGGACAAAAGACTTGCTCTGTGGCAGAAAAAAACCAGTATGGTAATGGACATTACATGCACTCCTGCTTAAATGTAAATTATAACAATGTTGGTTTTTATGCATGTTGGCAGGTTCCTTACATTATTTATTTTTCATGGTATCATAAAATTTCAGTAACGAGCACAATATGTGTGTACACAGAATCTAAATATGAACATGAACAGGACAAGAAAACATGACCTAGAAGTACAGTACATGAAAACCAAATACTTATGAAATCACACACCACATTCAATACAGTGTATTAAATTAAAATTAACTCACTCAAATATTTTTATATACCAAATATAAGTTGCATATAAAAGTTCATGAAAGTGGATGACACAAATACACTGACTTACTACCAACGACAATAGAGCAAATTAACAAAGTACCTAGTCCCCAATATGTGCAACCCATCTCAACATGCAACCACGTTGAAAACACATGCAAAGCCATAATGTTGCCTTATTAACTTCATCATTCTTTACAATTTTTCACTTTCAAGAAATTAAACTGATCTGTTGGATGTTCAAAAAGTTGTAGCTTCTTCATGCAAACAATTTAAAAACAAAATTATACTCAGGGCACAACTATTTGGAAACATTAATAAAGTGTCAGTTTAAAACTGTGGAACATTTTATAAGGATATTGGGAGGATCATCAGTTGCATAGTACAAGTAATTTTCTGCATTCATTTCCAGTGCATCAAATAAAAGCATGTGTGAAATGCAACAGGGAACACAAGCAGAAGCAAAGTGTTTCACAAAACATTAGTACCTTGCAAAAATTCTATGAATCGTTCCAAATCAGAAATTTGAGTTTTCAGCTGAGTTACCAAGTGTTCTTTCATCTTCAATGGGTTAACCAGCTACAAATAAGAAACAGAACTTGAGTTGTTAGTAGTATTAAAGCAACTAGTATAGTTACCACAGCCATGAAATTTTTTATTGAAATGCACCAACTTTAATGCTGATCTTAATGCGAAGTATCATGCCAGCTTTTGACAAAGTAATGCATCTTAATTTCTGATCACTTCGACAATATGCTTAAAGACATGATGAATCATTGGTCAGAATTTGCTTTACTTAGATTACAGCCGAATCTGAATACAAGACCATCATTTTCCAGAGACAAGAAGATTCATTTAATGCACAACCAAGTGATACATTATAAAAATTAACACTTCTCAAAAGTACATTCTTTTAATTACTGTAACATGCAAAAACATTAATGTTGCACTCAATGCAAGTATGAACTATACTTAATAACTAAGTTTCATTTCTTTGTCTCAAGCTATAACTGTTATGATTCATTTCTGTTAAAAGCAAACAACTCTTAACAGAAAGTCATGGTGTCCAATTAAAATGCAAATTAGAACACACGCTTGTATGTTAAGCACCCTATCACCAATGTAACTACTGCAGTAAAAAGCTAAATATGAATATGTAGCAGACATTCATATACATGCAAAACTACATGCTCACTTTACAAATATTTTAATTTGTAATTAATATTAAATGTTACACAAAATTCCTACAACTAATTAAGGTTTAAATTTCCAGACATTTGTTCTATACAAAGATGTCAAATGTTTATGCACTGTAACACAGAACAACCTTATCAATCTGAAACTCAGGACCAAAAAATAGATTTCGCTTATCTATTGGTATTATTATTCCATGTTTACATGAAATATGTTTCTCATTTCTAAGTTACTGCCTGTAAACAATCTTCTGAGCCAGATATTACTTGAATATCTCACTAACATAACTGTATTCTAACAGCAAGTTAACTGCTTCTCATACGAAATGGCAGATGTACCTAATTTTATACTCTTCCATGAACAGTGGTTACCATGGAAAATTAAGCCCTAAAATCAAATTCAGATATACTACCTAGAATATAAACCGGGGCATCATCCAAATAAACTGGACGGCCACAGCTAAAAACAGGGGCTCCATAATAACAGTGCCTCAGGAGTCCATTTCTAAACACTGCATGACCCCTAGGACAAATACTAGCAAGATGTAACAAGTGCCAAGTCGGAGGCAAATTTAGGACCAAAGGTCAGCCTGCAATGATGCCACTGCAGTAGCAGGAAGAGGGTCTATATGAAGGAATCCATGCTTAACCTCTTCTGAAAATTGTTGATATATTCTACAAATCATCCACAGAATTTAACAGCAGTCACTGATAGATGTCTTGAACAAAAACAATTTCTTTCTTAATTTTATTACACCAAATCTAAAAAATAAATAAAGCTCTTCACAAAAAGTTTTATAAAATAACAATGGCCAGTGGAGCTGAACATATAATCCTTGATATTCACTCATATATTTGTCTCTGAAAATTACCTGGCTTATTGCATAATCAACTTGACTTCGAAGATCATCCACTGTCAATTTATCCATGTCATCTACATTTAAGTTGATTTTTCCTTTTAGCTGATCTAGGAGGGGGAAAAACAACACATTTTTTATTTATCATTTAAAAACATATCATTTGATTATAGGCCTTACATAGAGAAAGACAGTATGCATAATGACTACTGAATGTTCAGTCTGTAAGATTATAAAAGAAAGTGGTTATGGTCAAAGCTAAACCTCATCAGATTTCTGGTTCTCATAGCAGTATGAAGATGACTGTTTTATTTTGGCAACAACCCTCCCTCCAAAGTCTTTACTTATTTGCCATTCATAATCAGTATCTTTCATTCAATGCTATATGACCTCTGCAGTTGAAAGAACAATTAAATAACCTAAAAATGAACCAATCAATAACTGGTATTTAATTAATTTGTTCACATAAAGTCTATCAGCCACGTACTATGGCTTAAGCATTTTCCAGCTGGTCAGAAGTTACAATAATTTACCACTAAACCATTAATCTCAGAGACAAAATTTGGCTGTCCCCCCACCAATACAGGAATTTAAAACCCCATTCTCTCATGATAAAAGTTAGAAGTTTATGGCATTATTAATGGTAATGTAGTTTGGGAAATACCAGCTGCTGCATACACATTCATGCAGGAAGGAAATTCAAAAATTCAAAAACATGGCATAAGACCAGGTCTGCTGCCAATAATAACTAGTTTCATCCAAAACAAATGCTATGAATATTTTTGAGGCACTGAGTAAGCAGCATTAGGAAGCCCTTCTTTAAACCACTAATAAAAGAATGTATTTGTTCATTCTTCCTGGCAGCACAATGCATTCCCATACACTACAAAAAGTTGGTTTCATTAGTAATTTCAGAGCTATAAGTGAGAGAAAGTCATGGTAATCTAATAAAATTTACTTTATATTTCTGATGGACAATAAGGTTAATCTGACACTTGTAAAAAACACTAACTCCATGCAAGGAACTATACATACCTATTATCACCCTCTGTCTTTCCATGACAACACTTTGTGGTAATCCTGCTTCACCTGTTTCATACGCATATTTCTCAAGGTCTTCCAACTGATTTTTAAGTTGCGTTATTAATTCTTTCTGTTTAGTTCTCTGTGCTAACATTTTTTCTTCTAAATCTTCTCCATCCTAAGAATGAAATGAAATAAATATCTGAAAATACAACCCTGATATATTATCACAATCATTGATTTCATATTAGTTTATTTAATGACACTTTTCAGCATCTCAGACTGTATATCGTCAGATGAGGGGATGACAGTGAGGATTATAATGAATTTGAAAGGACGTGGAAGGAAGTGGTCATGGTGTAATTTAAGGTACAATCCTGGCATCTGCCTGAAGTGACTTAAATAAACTATGAAAAATCCCAGTCAGGATAGCCGGTTTCCAGGCCGAGATTTGAACCCGAAACCTCTAGAATATAAAGCAGTAGTGTTACCCACTTGACTATGATGTTCGTGTTCTCAGATGTACATTGCTAAAAATAGAATAATTTATTTATTACATGCCATTTATATGAAAAATTGTAACTAATAGCTTTCTTATCTATTAAAAATTTATATAAAGCTCATGTACTCAAATATACAATTTTATGCTAATTATTTAATGGGAAATATTGGAAGGAAATATATATTTAAGACTGAATGTTTGTCAAAGTAATATCTTTGTTCATTCATAAATAAAGAAACATCTCACAACTGTGGCATACCTTAAAACTTGTGCATGCATAAGCCCTGATATGAGATGGTTTTCAAAGACAGTGTTCTGCTTCTGGCATCTCTCTCGCTCTATCTTTTTTTTTGCAGCAGAAGCAAAGGTATTGGAAATATGGAATCATATCTGACAACTGTTGTTACCATTACAAATTGTATCTAATAACAAAGCAGCTATAACCTAAGAGCTCCAAACACACAGAACAAGATCAATTAGATGTGATTACTGCTTTGAAAATCTATCTGTAGTCTACAGATAGTATGTCACACTTGCCACGTCTGTCTTCCTAGAAATCGATAAATCACATTTGACTTTTGAAACATTCTTATTCATTAGCAAGTATAAAATGACACTAAATTTGTAATGAAAATAAAGGCAAGAAACACCATCCTTCCTTTGAGTAAATGCCATACGCCCTATATATTGTTATTGTCATCATCTCATTACTACTACTGCTTACAGGATTTGAAGATGGCGTCATTAAGCCTTTGATTTTCCCATCACATAATTCTGGTATTCCTCTGAAAGCAAATGCCTCCAGTTCCTTTAACAGATTTTCTTTTTCACTTGGAGGTGCATCAACTATCTGTCTGAGTCGAAACTGAACCTAAAAATGGAAAACAATGTCGGACAATATACAAGTGTTAGAAATAATTCATTCACACAAATATCTGACCAAAGTAAAATATAATCACAGATTATATATCATACACAAAACTATTATCTATAGAACTACAAAAACAATTTCTCATTTCTGTACAGATAATACTGAGTGGCAGGAAAAGAACTCCAGGATTTAAAGAAGATGTATTTAGTGACCTGAACAAAACAGAACATCGTAAACAGCAACAAATCAAGTTTTGTTTTACTAACAGTGCAATGCATAAACAGTACACTGGCATTGTTTGCCATTCCACTGTTTCACATGTGGGTTTAAGTTGTGTTATGTGTGTGACAGTCAGTCACAGTGACTACAAGAGAAAGTACATTGTATGTTCTGGTATACCAAAACAAAATCTGCACAGCTATAAACAGATAAATCACATATTAAGCTGAGTGTAGCTTCTTTCTAAAACCTAGGTATGCTGTTTCAAAGAAGCCATTCATACATCAAACCTGACATGCTTCCTAAATGTGAACTCTTCTACACTACCAAATCCCTGACTTTTCTCAGACATTCTGTATTTACAGCATTTACTCATTCATAACATAATACAACTAGTCACTTCTTGGAATTTACGAATAATATTAAGAATAAGGAATGATTCACATTGTAAAATAAAATAGCCATGTACAAAAACACCCATTAACATGTGTCCTCAAGCCACAAGGATGGCATGCTAAAATTATACAATAAAAACATTAATGTCCATCCCAAAATGTATGGATTTTTGTCCAGCCATTCATTCCAGCTTCAGAAGTTCTTGTGGTCCCAGAAATATTTCTGCATGCTTTGAGAGGGGTACATTGGCTGATACTTGTGACAAGTTTAAAACAATTCCAGATGCTACTCACCTGCAATTAATTTCCCAAGTTAATAATGTCCGACCACTTCCACTCTTAAGCTTTACAGGTAGCAAGGTATGTGTGTGTGAGTATGCATATATATATATATATATATATATATATAGAGAGAGAGAGAGAGAGAGAGAGAGAGAGAGAGAAATTTCATAAGCTTTACACTAAGCTCTACAATACTTCTCTATGTGCATTATTAAAGGAGTTAATTAAAAATCCCACCTGCGCAAAA
>NW_019060558.1:190163-242298 GCF_000696155.1 Zootermopsis nevadensis | reverse complement strand
CCCAAGTTGAACCTTACATGCCAAAATACAAAACTGACTTACGCCAAGAACCATCAGGTCGCCGCACTACGTAATGGTCACCAATGTCAAGCGGTCTATCAGGAACACCTTCATTACCAACCCTCTTTACGTCCGAGTTATTTGTTGTTCTTGACGGTTTATCCTGATCGTTAATATCCACGGGTATATTAGACGGCATATTTCTAAACAACCTACTGGTCATTGTGTAAAAAGACAAAAAGACCAAAACTAACAGCTCTGTAAGGACAATCATCAACCTTCTTCCATTGTTAGTAAACAAAGTTAATACTGGAATGTACAAAAACAATGTATCTCATAACTTACAAGTGGTCAACTTAGATATGCTTAATTTTCCTTAAACGATACTCATGTTATTGGTAGGCATGATATGGAATGTTCATAAACTGATTTTAGACTTGCGCTTTTGCTGTACTCTAGTGTCTGATATTGTAATTATAAATTTCCATTATCCATCATCTA
This sequence comes from Zootermopsis nevadensis, assembly GCF_000696155.1. The sequence continues at coordinate 241,797 of NW_019060558.1, read as the reverse complement.
CGGCAGCTCTCTTTCGTATTTTAAAGCAGTTGACAGCATACGTAGAGACATCTTGGCACGATTTACAGGAACTACTTCCACAAGCACTATTATCATTTACAAGGGGTTCCAAGAAAAAAACTTGGAATCAACAATTGAAGAAATTAACCCAGCAGTATCTAGCACATTGGAAGTAAGCATGTGTCATAACTGTGTGCATATTCATGAAGTATACTTGATTAGTGACCTCTGAGAAATTATATTTCATCATGCAGATTCACAATTGTCACTTCTCAATAGAAGCTGAAATTGCTTATTTGTTTCATTATTCATTGTCTGCTGCTCTGCTTCAAAAATTCTATATCAATTGCTGCAAGAATATTATTAATTGTAAGAAACTGGCATCATGGTGTAATGTAGAAGATAAGCTCAGACTTATTTTATCTACAAAAAGTACTAAATACATTAGTCATTTTGAGTTCTTGTTGCAAAATTTGCAGTATAATATTGATCATATGTTCTTAAAATGAGTTTACTTGTTTTATTGTTTAGGTAGTGGTGATTGATAATATTGTGAACTTTGTTTATTTCAGATTAATAATGTTTAAAGAGTCAGTTTATTTAGTGGCAGACATAGTTTTATTTAGTATGAGATGCAAAATTTAATGATCTAAGTACTACTAAAGTTTTGCACCTCTGGGTGTAGCAGTCTATACATTATATAAATGGGTAATGTTCAAGAAATTGCCTTTTCTTCTGTGACTGTGGTAAACATGTGAATAATATTTAATATCTGGAAACTTTTCAGTATTCTTCCATGTTATACATTGCAGTCTCTGAAAACAATGTTTTTTGTTCACAAATATCTGTGATCAGAACATGTTTTTTGTTGTAAATTTTCAAACCACAACTGACATGAGTCCTTATGAATATCAGACTTTGTTATGGTTCAGAGCATTTCAGTAAGTGGATTATTTATTGATATGGATGAAATTCTTACTATAATTATGTCATTTTTTAAGGAGCTCTCTTGTTGATGTTGGTGGGATGTCTTCAACTGATGGATAACATTTATTTAAATTATTATACATACAATTTTTTATCCAAAGGTAGATCAGGCACCCCTGAGGCGAAGTTTACATACGACATCAGGGTTTTAGAAGTATTCATTGTTTATTATTTAGGAGTGGTGGTGAGTGACGTAATTTCGAAGGTTGAATAGTAGTCAACTTTCTTACCGATTAGTTTCTGTTTCTGTTGTGTTTACTCCTGAATCGCTCAAAGAGTGCAGCACAAGATATGAATGGCGCTATGTAGGTCCCAAATAGCATTGGAGTTATGTATCTGGGTTAATTTATGTTCTGCAGCTTTGCGAACGTTTAGATTTTACAGCATAAATCGAACGCAACCATGTGTATCAAATGTTGTTTATGTTGTCTGTGTTCTGATGTGACATAACTTGTGACCTTCAGAATCATACATTAATATTAGAACACTTTTGTCTATAGAAGAGTGGGGAGGAATTTTACAGTGGAGAATAGAAAATAACTAAACTATTACAAAAATGGCATCGCAACTGTCTGATGAAGAATTTAAAAGATTACAGGTACTAAAGAAACAGGTGTTGCTATTTTATGTGTAGTGAGAATCAGTTTATTTTATTTTCTGTTCCGGTATGATTTGATTTTAAAAGCAGATGTGGTTCCATTGATTAGTAATTCTTAAATTGGTGTAAGGAGTTGCAAGGTTAATGTGTTCGTGATAATGAAATTTGCTAATCAAAGTGCATTTCTTTGAATGCATTCGTTGACGAAGGAAATATATATTCTCATGTGTATCAGATAGACAGAATTAAGAAATACCAAGTGAGGAAAACGTTTAAATTTTGTTTCAGTCAATATACATCTCCCTTCCTTTACAGCTTACTTATCATTATTAATTTCGTCATATACCTGTCCAAGCATTAGGCCACTTATTAACTCATTCTAGCCTTTGTCATGCGGATGCCTTTAAAGGCCCATGATTATGCCATTTTATGTATGCAATGGGCCACCTTTCACTCCATTTTCCTGTACCTGCAGCAGATTGCATTTTCTTTGTGTATCAAAATGAATGTAGCTGCTGGTGATTTGCAAGCCATAGATCTTCTAAAGTTACCATTGGCTCTGTGTTGATCTTCTTTGTAGTGCCATGAAACTTCAGAGCTTGAAAAATATTTTAAAGTTTTCAAAAAGAGAGATGATATTGCATGTTGAAAACATAAGATTTGAAACATCTATAACAGTGTGAGAAACTGTAAAATTATTTGAGATTTTAAGTTCTCATGGCTGTGTAGATGTGTTGGTCTTCTGGGTTATGATGTCATGTGGATTTGTAGGTGGATACCAGTGTTTTGAAGGAACATGTTCCTTCATGCAACATTACAACCCAGAAGACAAACAACAACAAATGTGAAATCTACTGCTGAAATATATAACAATATTTTTTTAATATTCAAATGTGTTTTGACTCATTGTTTTAATGATTTAAATCTGGAAGGTGATTGAGTTAAATAGTTATTTCTGTGTTTTTAGACACAACTTATTGAACTAAAAACTGCTAACTATGGGTTAGAGGAGCAGTGCAAGAAATATAGAAATGGTAAGTTAGAACTTTATTGTTGTTTGGTACATTACATGTAGGCCTACTAAAAATGTATGTTCAATTGTGGGCATGGGTTGTGGAGAGTAACAGTTTTATGATGAGTTAATTTTGATTAATACTTTTTCTGGGATATTAAGCAATTTGTTATGTATGACATTCTTCTTCCTGTGGCTCTACAACCCAGTGTGGGTCTTGGCCACCTCCTTTCAGAGGTTTCTTAGTTTCTGAAGTGTGCATTTGTGACTAGTGAGTGATAAGCCCGCTGCCTCTGCGCAATTCCTACTCAGTCCTGATTTTGTCTGCTAGAGCCGTCTAGTAGGGAATCAGGAGAGACATGGTTGAGAAATGGCTGCTGAATTTTGCTTATGAAATGTCTTGTTCATGCTTGTAAGGTTCTTTTATGTGCTATAAATAAATGACATGGGACCACCGGCTTTACTTCCCCTTCGAAGGAAGTTGTGCTAAGGATTTTTATTACTCTTAAAAATTCATCTACCTCAGCTAGGTTTCAACTTGCGAACCTTGGGTCCAGTGGCATGCACACTAACCACTAGTCCACCGAGGGCAACATTTATAACATTATATCTTGCATATATTTTGTGGCAGGCTGCATTACTTTTATGGTACAGTTTATTGTTGAATTTTAAATAATTCAAAAGATTCATGGCTTAGACCTCTGAAACAGCTAGTAAATACTGTAGGAAGAATATTTACCTGCTACACATAGGGCAGAGTCTTTCAGCCATGCATAAATATTGCATTGGCTTCCAACTTTGTAGCTGATGTGCTGCTGTGACATTGATATTGCAGCAACATCACAGACTGAATAGGATTTGAGGTTTCATAGTGGTGAGTATGAAGATGCCATTTTCATCAGAGTGAAGTATAATTATGTACATTGTGTGAGATACTGAAAAATGTTTCCCATTGGCTCTGGTACATTCTTCACACCTTCTAAATAGGTTGTGACTTACATACTTACACTCTAGATGCATGGGACACATCAATTTGATTGATTTCTCTGAGTAGTTGTTTTGTGTATGGATTTCTTTGATAGTCTTTATTTTTTAAATATCCTACAAGAAGGTATATGGCTACTAAATTATGTGACTGTAAAGAGTGCACATGAATGGTTTTATAAGGGAATAGTTTCAGTAATTTTGTAGTGGGTCTCTTGGTCCAACGATTATGTGTTCCAAAAATATAATATGTTAGGATTTCATTGTAATACCATTTGGGGTCAGTGGGACAAAGAATTTTATTGTGTGAAAGATACTGTTAAATAATTCTTTGTAACGTGCATAATTATTATTAATTTTCAATATCATTATCATCATAATCATAATCAGTATTACTTCCATAATTAAGATCAAAATTGTGCCTAATAGTTTTGATTAATTGAAAATAGATAATCATTCTCTCTCATCAAGACTTGGAGCACTAGAGAGAGAATATCAGAGAGTGCAGAAATCTATCAACAGAAGTAAGAAGGCAAAAGACATAGATCTACTTCTGAATGAAAATGAAAACCTGCAAGGAAAACTGGAAGCTCAAGAGGATGACTTTCGTCTACAAAATCAGACCTTGCTTCAGGAACTTTCTGCTGTAAGTGAGGCAATTTCTTCCAGAATTTATTATGACACCTATTTTCTGTGGTCTTCCACTTTACATTTACACTTTCAATTTATAGAGATGTGGTATGAAACAGGTTTACATAAAGTGACAAACATGATTTGACAGTCATGCACAAATTCAATAAGATATTAAGTACATTCAGTGACGTAGAAAACTCATTCAATAAGCAGTTTTGTTGCAACAGACTTCCATCATTTTATATACAGATTTATAGTATAATAACCCAGTTTGTATTATCACGATAATGATTGTTACTACTACTACTTTTCCATCAGTTTATATATAAAACTGGTGACAAGAAGACTTGGGACATGTTATTTATATTAATACATTTTTCTGTAGGGAATACATCATGTTACAATATTTTGCATTCTCTGTATTGAATGTCTGGTTTATTTAACAGTTAATTGCAGCAAATGAAAAACTTGAACAAGAGTTAGCTGTATTGAGAAGACTAGAAGATGGAACATGCATCACAGAAAATTTGATGAAGATGGAGAATGAGGTATGATAATATACAAACGAGGAATTCTGGGAATAAATTATGATTCTTAGTTTCCGTAAATTATTCATCATATGTGATTAAAGCTGCAGAAATTGTAAATTAATACTATCAGTGATACATTTTTGTGCATATGCTGCAGGTTTGTGGCTTTAGAGGTACACCATATATAATAAAAAGTGATAACTTATTCTTGATAATATTATGACTTTTGTTGAACACAGGGACAACATTTGCAAACAGAGAGAATGGTCTCAACAAAATTTCTAGTGGAGGAACATTTAAAGGTGGAGAAAGAACTGGGAGAACTGAGAGAATTTATCCAGTCATTCAGCACTGCAGACAGCCAACAAAATGAAGCAGATTCTGAGCAGGGTGATAGGTGAGTGTAAATATCTACTACAGTTAATCTTGTCACTTATTTATCAGGGGTATTTGTTTCTTCATTTATTTAAAAATACTTTTTCAACTGCATAGGGTAATAAGAGAGGTTGGTTATAAATGATTTATGTGCAAGGATGTAGAAAAAAGTGGTAGTAATCTATTTCAAATGTACTGTCCAAGCATTTTCCTGGAGAATTGATAAAAATAATGAAAAGTCTGTAAGATATCTGCCTTGAGTAAAGAATTGACCCCTAGAAGTTCTTGAATATGTAGTGAGAGTCTTAATCACTTTATCATGATATTATTAAAAGCTATATCTTTCTTTCTGTCTGTCCATCCCTCATTTTTTAATGGTGGTATAAATCTTAATTTCTGAAACAGACTTTTAATATATGTTAGAACATACTGTAGGAATTTAAGATGTCTCAGAAGTTAATTTATTCAGATTTTCATGTTATCTGATAACCCTTACCACTCATAAATAAAGAAATTAAGTATTTTCTTTTCATGGACTGTGTCAGTCAGAGAAATTACTGTTTTTATTATGTGATTGTAAGTTGACATTCATCTTTCATTGAAACATTTTTGGAAATATGGCAGGCAAATATTTTTGTCACAAGAAAAGAAGAACGTCAGATTTATAAGGGACTAGGGCACCCAGAAAATTGTGAGTGTTCAGATGCCACCATTCTGGGCAGTAGCAGTATAAACCTTATTTAATGAAACTGTCTTTGTCCCTAAAAGCCAACTCCTGAATGTTAGGTGCAAAATTAGCCACCAGCTGAAGTTTTCCAGTTATCACATGTGACCAGGTGATCATCATTTTTTAGCCCTTTATGGCAGTGAACGTATCAGAGGGAATGCATTGTGTATCAGAGTGAGCTTTTTAGCAGGGGCGTGACTTGTTAAACCGTAAGATTGTTAATATGCTGTAGTTTACTATTTTTATTTTTTTGATATTAAATAATAGCTAAGAAATAGGTTATGGCATTTTGAAACATAATGAAATTTCCAAGCATATTGTCTCCTGGTCAGCATGTTGAGAACAAGGTATCTTTTTTAATTTTTTTTACATAAAGTGAATGAAATGTTAGTTAATTTTTGAAGAAAATTGATTCATTTATAATCTTATTTGTTCACATGCTTGTAGTGTATCAAGTGGCAAAGACGATTTTGTTCAAGTGGGCAAAACAGATGTCACATACCAGAAGCGAGACACATCAGAAATAGATTTTTTTAAACCGGTTGAGCAGAAACTTCAGTATTTGGAAGCACACCTGAAGAACTTATCAGGTAAATTAATAATTCATGTTTTATTGAAGTTTAAATCTTTGTGACAGTGTAGAAACTTTTCCTTAATTAGTTTTTACAATAATTAATGTTCCAGAAAGATGAAATGTAGATAAAATATAATTTCTTATATAATTCATGTTGCAGTGAATAGTGTTTCAGAAAGCCAACTGTTCTGTTCAAGGTATGTTATTTATTTAAAACGGCGCAAACATTTTTCATGAATGGAGTAAGTCTGCCTTGTCATTGATATAAATCATCTTCTAAAATCTGCTTGTTGATAGTGATGTGTTGTTACAAAAACTACAGTAACTTCATCAATAGAAGAGGAATTGTGAGTCCTTACTCATAGAAGTTATACATTTTTGTTTGTATGAAGCCTGATATTCTGTAGATCAGCGTTTCTCAACCTATGGTACGAGCACCACTGGTGGTATGTGAGCCAATGTCGAGTGGTACGCAAACTAAGTAAGACAATCAAAAGATAATATTAACGTAAATAAGATTTCCTTGAACGCATTTGGTTAGTGGTACATTTAATGTGTTAAATTAGAATTAGTGGTACACCAGCGAAAAAGGGTGAGAACCCCTGCTGTAGATCAACGTGACATACCCTGTTCTACACACAGTATGAGCAGAGTTCATGTGTAACAGTGGTGCAACCTCACCACACAGAATGTTATTTGTCTGGTGAATTCCCTGAATTAATGTCCTGCTGCATAAGCCAAGCCATAACAAGCTGAGGCAGAATCATTACTATGGAGTGCAGATGCCAAGTAAATTGATGTGAACAATAGAGAGTTCACAGTTTTATTCTGAAAGTACCTGATTCAGGTTTGTTCTTCTATCATGACAGTAATGTTTTTCATAGTAACTTTTACCTCCTTGCTATTGCTTTCACCTGTAAACTTATATGGTAACACTGACAGCTTTATCAAGTCTCCGTACGAGTTGTAGTTAGTTTTCAGTACAAAGTGGGAACCTTCCACCTAGTGTTTGTTCAGTTCTCTTGTTGGGTTTGCGTTGAAGTCAGCCTGACATGCAGTACTGTATATCATCACAGAGCAAGTTCTACTTTTTCAGATGTTTTGATGTGTTTGGAGGCTGAAAAACAGGGAAAAAAGGAGGTTCAGTTTGAAGTGAAACAACTGCAAGACAAATTGCTTAGAAAACAGGAGGCTCTTGTACAGCTGCAAGAAGAGAAAGAAAAGTTATACGCAGAAAGCAGGTAAAGCAAAACATTCAGTGTTGCTTGATTAGTATTTGTAATGCTTAATATAAAATGTATATTTATGAAACTTCGGTATATCCTTCATGGCTGAAGATGGAGACTATTTTTTTCTGAAATGTTGGTATCTACCTACAAGTCCACATAGCATCACAACCCAGAAGAATAACATTGAAATGGCCAACTCTCTAGAATAGAGTATTGTGGGTGCAATGAACTTCCAGACATTGTGTGTATTGAGATCTTAAACTTCTGTTAATGTTCTGCCCTCTGTTGATGCAAGTATCAGTAATTTTTGCAATTGCAGTTAGACAAGAGATATGTATGTACTCACTCACATGCAAAAACATGTAGCTTAACCGTTTCAGGTATTATGTTGGATTTAGTCTGATATTCATCTTTCAGACTCTGACTGACATTTGGAAACTCATGTTCTTTTCTGATGTCATACTGAGTTTGACTATTTTGAAATTCAAACAGAGTAATGTGGATTTGGTGAGGTATCTGTTAAACTATTTGACTCTTAGTGAGTTAACATTCTTATATAAGATTTGAGGTTTTCACAGCGGTGAGTATGAAGATTTCTGTCTTCTGGGTTGTTGCGCTGTGAATATTCATCGCCCTGATGACGGAGGCAGTATGACCTCTGAAACGTTGGTTAACATCGACCAAACTACGAGGTGCGTCCTCAAAGTAAGTTTCCCTGGGGCCGTTTACAGAAACAAAACACAATTTCATGGAAATATTTATTGCAACAGTTACAGCAAGTGTCCAGCTATTTTTCAACATATTCGCCACCGGAATTGAGACATTTGTCATACCGTGGGACCAACTTTTGAATACCTGTGTCGTAGAAGTCGGCCGCCTGGGATTGGAACCACTGTGTGACAACCATCTCCGCCTCTCTGTCATTCTCAAAACGCTGACGCTGACCGGACAGGAATTTCTTGAGGTGTAGGAAAAGATGGAAATCACTGGGAGCGAGGTCCGGGCTGGAGGGTGAATGATTAAACACCTCCCAGCTGAACTCCTGCAGGAGACTTGCTGTCCGTCGAACCGTGTGCGGCCTAGCGTTATCACTGACCGCACTTCACAGTCGGCGGGAGCTGGAATAAGAACCGCCATCTTCAACAGCTGCAACGATGCTACTGTGAGAACGCGGGAAGCCAGAAGACAGAAATCTTCATACTCATCGCCCTGATGACGGAGGCAGTATGACCTCTGAAACGTTGGTTAACATCGACCAGACTACACAGCGCAACAACCCAGAAGACAGAAATCTTAACATTCTTATCTTCTATCTTCTGTAGGAAAGCTTATGAGGAACTACAAGCAGGAAAGGAACAGGAAATAGTTACATTAAAGGACCAAAATCAGAGGTTACATGTCCAGTTGAACAACACTCAGCTTTCTCAGCAAGATTTTAAGGAAAAGTCATCTCAGCATATTCAAGAACTCGAATCTCGTGTCTCTTTACTGACAAGAAAGGTAATGTCCTTTGCAGTGATTAGCTTAAGAATTGACATGTAACTCTTTTTAGCAGTTAGATAAGATAAATACCTTTCATGTACTGTGGCTCGGGATGTGATCTAAATATGACTGTGGCTCGTATAGAGCTACATGTTTCTTTATGATTTTCCCTTCTGCCATTAACTTATTATAGCTGAAATACACAATGAGGACAATACTTCTGTCTCCCCTTTTTCCAGAATGAAAGTACGTCTGAAGAATGTCTTTTGGAGCTTCGTGCTAAAGTAATAGAGTTAGAATGCGTGTTAAGCGATTCAAGAGAAAAGTTGAGCATTCTCCAGCAGGAGAAGTCTCATCTTGAAACTCATTTGTCAGATGCTCAGGAAAAGTTACGTCAGGCACAGACATTAACAAGTGCTTTGGAGGGAGAAAAAGTGCAGCTTGCAAGTGCATTGGATGAAGTCCGCCTCGTAAGTAGCCATAACGAGTAGTTTAACAAATGTATGATGCTCATTATGTATAATTATCCAAACACTGACTCCTCACATGCGATCTTTGTCGTATATCTTGACTCAAGGGTGACGGGTGAGGGAACAGTACCATTCAATAACAATTACAATTATAATAAAGTGAATTAAGCTGGTTTTTGCACAGTAGAAAAAACAATGTTAAGTTGCATATATGTGGAAACTATTTCCTTTCTTGAAAGTAGTAGACTTTTGCCAGACAGTGTTAATATAAGAATTCATTGCTATGAAGTATGAAAACTTTACTACTTAACTATAATTACAGTTGGCACAGAAGAGAAAGAATCTTATGGATGAAATGTCTATACGAATCCAACAAAAAAGTGATGATTATAAATATCAGATGTCAAATCTCACAGATGAATTCAGTAAGAGAGAAGAGGAATTGAAGAAGCAAATTAAATCATTGCAGGTAATGTTACATTAATTGTACACAAGATACAGGTACAGTGAAAGTCAGGAATAATTTTGTAGAAAATGTCCACTGACCCATGAAAGGAATATGGTTTTTTAGGAACACTGGAAAATTGGATTTATTTATACTTTTTAAGTAACATTCAAATAAAGATAATTTTATTGAAAAATGGTAGTATATCAGAAGGTCCCCTTTTCTTAAATACTAAAACTAATTTCTATTTTTTTTTATTATACTGGCAAGTATTTATGCAAATTAGTAGAACTTTATTTATTAACATTTTGTGTTCTTCATCTATCATTGCTTATGCCCTCTGGCCTTTTCTGATTCAGAATTCTGAAAACTGTGGATATTTGAATTTTACTATGACTCCTGAAAGGGGATAGAACAGTTACTTTAAGTTTTTCTGTTTACAGAACTCGTTTTATTATACATAGAAAATGTTAAGCACTTACATGTTTTGATGCCTGCATCATCATCAGCAGCAGCATTTATATTGCTCAAATATTTGCCAGTATGTGTGTTTACATAATTCATTACAAAAATTCAATTTATTGGTTTATTATATTAAAAACATCACAAATGGAACAAATTTCATGACATGTGAACATTCTTTATCACATATTGGATTTATTACAGCTGTTGCTTAGCTGTGGTTGTACTACTTTTACTACTACTACTAATAAAAACAAGAACGGTCTATCATTTTCACCAGTTGCGAGCAGTAAGAAAATTATAATTTAGGATTCAGTCTAATGACCATCTATGTGTGAGCCTAACACTCTAACCCTTTAGCTAAATTGAATTTTATTATTGGATTATAAACTTTTATTACCCCAATTAAAACATATTTTTTTAACCCATATGTACAGTACTAAATTTTTTTCACTCCATTCATGAAAGACTATTTTGGATTAAGAATATGAAATTTAAGATATCAATTGTTGTTTTTTTCATACAGTAGTTTATTTCCTTATCCAGGCTGAAGTAGAGAAGCTGTCCCCATTGCAGAGTCAGTTAGATGATGCCCTAATTCAAGTCAAGTCACTAGAAGCAATGAGAGGACGGTTAGAGCGCCACCAGAAAGAAGCAGAAGACACTACTGAATCAAATCGAACATATTATGAAAGTGTGATTCAGCGTTTGAAAACTGAACATAATGAAGAACTTAGTGAGATGAAACTTTTGTATGAAAATCATGAAAAGGTAATGTTTACTTGTTGTGTTTGGTAATTTTGTCCATATTCTCACCAAATGTGTATTTCTTTCTATTCATATTTACAGTGTTGTAGTCAGATGACAAAATATATAATTCGTAAATTGTCCTATATGATTGATAGAAGAGTAAGTCATGATTTTTCATAAGGAGATTTGATTAAGACTACTGGTTGAACCATTAATTACAGATCTGAGATAATAACTTATGAGAATAACCAGTTTTTATTTGATACAAAAATAATATTAGGTGTTTGGTTCCATGGCTCAAGTTAGACGCAATCAAAATGTTCATGCTGTGTCTGTATTAAGTTGTTACAGGAAGAGATGGCATCTATACAGAATGAGAGAGAGAAAAGGGATGAAGCAGTGAGTAGGCTGGAACAGCATCTGCGTGATGCCGTAGAAGAGAAACAGTTGGCTGAAAGGAAAGGGGCTGCAGTAATGAAGGATTTACGACGACAGCTAGCAGCCGAGCGTAAACGAGCAGAGAAGTTACAAGAACGTGTGCATGATCTTCTGAATGAGGGAACACATGTTAAGACAGGTAACTTCCCTATTTATTTGGGCTGTGAAAGAAGTGGGGGGGAAATGTTATTTTAGTGCATGACTTCATTCATGTGTGAAATCTATTCAGGAAGTAACATGTGTAACTTGTTAGAAAATGTGCTTAGAAATGTGATAACATAGTAAGTGTTGGAATTATTAAATATTTAACACCCATAATTTTTATGTACCTTCTGGACTGTCATAACAAACAATTTGTCTTCATCTTCTTCTCGAACTAGTTGGATTTTAGACTTGCAAACCCTGTTCCATCAACCATGAACTGTCATCCAAGAGTATATCATTCCATCTGTTTGTGGTGGTGACCTGTATTTCTTTTTCTATTTTGTTTATATTACAGTGCCATCTTTGTCAGTCTATTTCTTTGCAATTTTTCTACATTTTTTTTCCAATTTTCAGGATAATCATATGTCTTCCATATTTTGAATTTGCGATCTATCCCTTGTATCTGGTCTAATTTTGTGAATCCCAACGGTGGAAAATGTTTCATCTGTGTAGCTTCCAAACATTAGTTGACACATGTATTCAAAATCCACATTTCACTACCATATCTTACTGTTGCCTTCAATTAAAAAAATTATTCGTAAATATTCAGTTTTTGTTCTTAAACCTGATATATGTTATTTTTTTCAGAAGTTAATTTCTTATTGTATACTTAACATAGTAGTCTGAATACAATTAAATGTCTTCTGTCCAAAGTTAACATAATGAAATGAAGTAATTGACACTGAATTCTCATTTCATTGTAGATAACTTCTGGAAATTTTAAATAGATTAAAATAAATGAAGTCTAATTTTAATAGAATACATTTTGTATATGTTGAATTTAATAATTTAATATTACAGATATTAACAAAAGTCATGATCCTGAAACCAGTTCTATTTCTTCATGGAGTCTGATGAGTGGTAATTGTGAACCTCGGGAATCAAGTACACGTGAGAATAGTTTAGTCACAGGTTCCGTCACTAACGTCAATGGCAATGTAAGATGATTTTCTTAAGATTAGTTCCTTTGTCTGTGTGTATACTCTCTTTTAGTTGTATATATTTTTTTTTTAAGCAGTTGCCCGAAAGGAAATTTTTATTTAAGAAATTAATCTCAGATTTGATATAATAAGCTTGAGACCTTAAGTACACATACTAGTATGTTACAGAGTTCTTAACAGATGACCTTACTTCTCAAGATGTTTTTCTTGGGCCTTTGTCAGATATATGTAAATTTTTGCTTCTGAATTACCCCATGTTTGCTTTCCAACTTCATGTGTTAAACAACTTATGAATAATTCAGTAACTCAAGAGCAGGAGCATAACTTGCAAAGCTCATCACAGCTTCTGTTGTTGAAGCTGTCACCACCACCCGAAGATCAGGATTTGGAGCAGGAGAACTACAGGTTGCTGTCAAGGATCACTTCTCTGCAACAGGAAAAGTGGGTTCTGGAAGAAAAAATAAACCATCTAGAACAATGCAGTGCTGCTATGGCTGAGGACCTGATGCACAAGACAGCTCTTATCCAGTTTTATTGTATTGAGGGAAGATCAGGTTTGTTTCATAGCTGCTGTAATTGGTAACAGTGATTTTATTCCTTTGCAGTTAAGGTTTTATTTCACTAACTCTCTTAACTATGTTGTATGCTTTAGTGAGATGTTTTTAAGATACAGTTTTACAGCTCTCATTTACTACACATTTTTTAATACCCACACACTTTTCCCTTAAAAATGTGATGAGACAAGCTCAGTGGTATGTAGGATGAAACTGGGATGGAAAAAACCTCAGGATAGGTAGTTCCAGCTAGAATTTGAACTACAAAGCTCCCAAATATCATGTCAGTAGTTTCTTCTTCTTCTTCTATGGCTCTCTGGTCCGTATTTGGTCCACGGCGTCCTCAATTCTCCTCTTCCATTCGACCCTATTGTTAGGTCCATTCTCTCCGAGGCTTTGATTGAGGTTTCGAAACATCTTCGGTGCAAGGTTGACAGCCTTGCAAACAACGCCCAACCTGTAGGACCAGGGTACCTGTCCTAGTCTTGTCCTCTCCCGCTCGACCAACCCTACCAGTAGCTATGCTACCGCCAGCATAGATCTTGGGGTCACTGAGGTACTCAAGCCCCACCACCACGAGAAGGTGCAGGTACCATTGAGTGGGGTGACTGTAGTTTCATTACATAGGATTCCATACATAAATAATAATGAAAATAAACTGAATTAGAGCAGATTAACAAGCTAAAATACATTAATGTGTTTCACAGATACAAAAGACCACCAAGTGGTATAAGAAAAAGATTCCTCCCAATTTGGTACCTTCCTTATTTTTTCTAAAGATTGCAGCTTTTTTTATTGACAATAATTTGCTTAAGACATTAAGGAGATAGGACATTCTTCATTATTACTATGACATACATGAATGAGTGGGCCATGTTGTCATGGAGTTTTGTTTGTGAAGATATGTTCTCCTTATAAAAGCAAATATAAACATTTTTCAGATCCAGCAACCACATCAACATCATCACCTTCAAGTGAGAGGTTATCAATGAAGAAATTTGTTGAAATGTTGAAGGGAGATGAACACGTACATGAATCAAACCGAAGGATGCAGCGAATGCTAGAAGAGATGCTAACCAAGAATATGCACTTACAGAGTGATCTGGAACAGCTCTCATTGGAAGTGGTTAGGCTTAGTAAGGGGGCCGACTGTAATACATGTACGTGAGGGTATTACTATAGAAATGTATTACTCTGTGCTAGCGGAAATATGCATTTTGGGAATGCAAGTGTCTCCTCTTAACGTTGTTGACTGTCATCTTTCCGACAGGATGATTATTAATATGATCAGCATTACTTTGTGCACACTATGTCATGCCTATATATGTGACACCTATGATAACACGATCGATTTACTCCCCACTGAAAAATGCGTTATTACACTGTATTGATTAAAAATTTTGAAAAATGTATAAGTTTGTGAATTATCTGTCTAGTGTGTCAGATAGGGGTCCGCAGTGGCCACGCGGTCTGAGGTGTGGGCGTTATGCCGCTGGGACCGTGGGTTCGAATCCCACTAAAGCCATGGATGTCTGTCTGTGTTTTTCTATGTTGTGTTGTCCTGTGTACAGGTAGAGGCCTTGCGATGGGCTGATCCCTCGTCCAAGGAGCCCTACCGAATGTCTATACATCAAGCCAACGAAAAGTTGGGACCCACATTGCTCAGGCACTTGAAGAACGGGTCATTCCCAGTATCCCAGTGTGTCAGATAGTAATTAATAATTTGTATTCAGATATGGTCATTTCAGATATGAGTGGTTTGCATTATAACATTTTGACTTCATTGGAAGAAATTCTTTATATGCTAAGCCTTTACACAATTGAGCCCATGAAATTGTAACTGTTAAGGTATGGTACTTACTGGTCGAGTAGTTTATATTTATATAAATCAAAGAAGAGGCAGTGATAGACCAAATATGATATTATCGGAGTACCTTTTTTTGACCTTTAAAGAAGGAAGTAAAAAATTGCTTATGTGACCGATATCTGCCTTATGTACTGAGCTTCCAAATAAAAATATTTACATGATAAAGTTAATGGGTGCTTCTAATCATGAAACCCAAATGGTTAGAGGTCACTCTGAAAGATAGGTGCACATGGGGGGATAATATTAAAATTGACTGGTTTCATATGGCTCAAGATAGGGATCAGTGGTTGACTCTTGTGAACATGGTTGCAGACTGTCAGGTTTTACAACAGGCAGGGAATTTCTTGACTAGCTGAGTGACTATTAGCTTCTGAAGGACTTTGCTCCTTGGAGTCAGTTATAAAATATAAGAGGGACATCAATTATCAACATAAAATCTGATGACAGAAAATGAGTTTACAATTGAAAATTCCCTAAACTTATCACCTGATACAGTGTCATTAAATACATCAAGCAGTAATTTCAGCATTATGATATATTCAGTATAGATAGAATGTAGGGATATCCAAAACTCCACTGCTGTCATTCGTGTCAATCTCTTCAGACAGGTCAGATGCTTCTCATAATTTTATGTTGTAATTTATTTTTGTTTTCTTGTCTCTTTATTGTTATGTTTTAGTCTTCAAGCAAAATTTTTGTGATGTAACGTACATTGAAATTAATCCATTACTTCCCGTTGTTATATCTCAGATTTTATGTCCACTTATTATGGTGTCACAGACAAAGAAAGAAAGGCCATGCAAATAGGATTATTTCGTATACATTTTACAAGAAGTGAATCTATTCTGTCTTATATTATATTGTATCAAGTACCTAAGCTTGTCATATGCTTGAAGTTGTGTAGAAAGAGTAATTCCTTCTAATTATATGTGTCAGCTCTTTCAGCGTGAAATTTAAATTTTAAAGCTAAAATGACAAAACTTTTTGGTTAAAAAAATAATTTGCAAAATTAATGTTTCCATGGTAATGCATATCTTCATGGAAATCATAAGAAGTTGGCTTGAAGTGTTCAGAGACTTTAGAATAATATATTTTTCCAGTTATCATCAAACTCTAATGATGTACATAGCAGGAAGAAGTAGAATTGTTCAGTTAAAAATCTCGTTTGTAGTGTGGAAACGCTTAAAGAATACAGAATAGGGAATTCTTCTCATTGCAGTCTCTGCCGTGAAGAATAGACAGTACTCAGTTCAACTTTATTAGTTACCAGTCTGTTTAATATAAGAATATAAATTGTGCAGATTCCACATGTAACTTATAATCTAGCATTTACTAATCCTAAACACTCACATACCATAATTCATACTGAGGACTAGAAACAAGTGTAATAAAATAAAGATTTATATTCATGCTTCACTGGAGATGAAACATTTATTCATGAATGAATTTCTGTTTGTAAGTATTGATATATCTGTACATCTTCCTGTTATCAATGTTTTATTCAGTGAAGATTAAATGTAATATTTTTAAGTATTTGTGTATGTTTTGACATTGTGATCCATTATAAATCTTAATGTATTTCAACATTTTGGTACAATTTATGATACATTTGTGAGTTCTAAGGTTTTCATGGTGGTGACGATGTTGGCGATGTTCTTTTGGATCGGGCACCATGTGGACTGGCTAATAGATGCCAGCATTTTGGAGAAGGGTACTGTCTTCATCTTCAGGACTGAAGTCCTTCCTTCAACCCTGAAGGTGGAGATAGTGCTCTTCTCTGAAATGTTGGCATCTGCCAGTCAGCCCACACGGTGCCAGAATGCAAACATAATCAACACGATATATTTGGTTATGTATATTTATTGATGTAGTGTAATTTTTATAATATATTGTAACAGAATTTTTTTTAAATTATTGTAATTTTTACTGTGCTTGTGCAAAGTTTTTAGGGTTGTGCAGAATATTCTTGTAAATATATATCAGCATTGTAATTAAGTTACATGCTTCTGTCCCCTCTTGACTGTCAGACAGGGAGAACCATCTTCAGCTGAGAACCAGGAACCTGATATGTCCTGATGTGAGCCTGGAATGACCCAGGCCGAGTTAAGTTGATGAAATCCACCGAAATTATTCATGCTGACTGTAAGTATTTGGCTTTGGTTTTTCTTTGTAATGAGTAAGGTTGCTTAGTGAGGAACAACCAAATAATGTGTATTTTTGTATGAATCGTTAGTTAAGTGTAGTTCTGCTAGAAAGTGTAAGAGAAGTGATAAACCGTAAACTGCCTGAGGTCAGAATTCCAAACACAACATGTGTCTGTAAGTATATTAATAAAAAGGTGTGCTGGACAAGAAATGAGAAAATATGCCGTGTGCTTACTGAAGAGGAAGTGAACAAAATTGGGGCTAGACTAGAATATTGACAATGAAGGTTCAGTTCCTGGCAGGGGCAGGGATTTGTCTCTGCCACCGCATCCATACCAGTTCTGGGGACCATTCTCCTCTACTTTCCACCTAATGGTAAAGTGGCCAGGGTGTGAAGCAAACATCTCTCATCTAGTACTGTAGTTAAGAATGTGGAGTTACACCTCCTCTCTCTCCCACACATATCAGCATGGTGTGGTGGTTAATTGTGTACCAGAGACTATTTTACTTTTACCTTATTTAAGTAAGGTGCCTTCGTTTTTAAGTGGGAATTCTAGACTTGTACTGGAATTAACTGGTAGTGCTTAGACAAAGGCAAGCTGACACTGTGTGATAGTTAGGAAGTGACAGAAGTATTTTGTAGCAGGAGTATTATTAATATTAAGAATTTTGTTGTTTTCAGTGTGTATGTCTGTCTTGAGAGTTTGTGGTGACCAAAAAGAAGCTCAGTTTGCAATGGCTGAGCATAGCCACCACAAACGTGACAATGTTACATAACATTTCAGTAATGTGTATGCATCAGTGCCATGTAATACGGTTAGACATGGCCGCATTGTCAGATTGTTAATATACTAGTAGGTGATGGCATACCTGAAATATTAGTGTAATGTACATTGTTGTGAATCTTACATTAAATGATTAGTTACAATATTTATTTCAGTTTGCAACAAAACAATGTAATTTGAAAAGATATATAACTTATGCTATAGCTTGGAATCAGGAAAAGTAGGTGGTTTTTCTGCACCCATGTGATGGACGCAGAAGAAGTCACCTTTACTTAATCGGTCCTTTGCAGATGCTGAATTTGACACACCGTGTCAGACACGTGTTAATATTCCTTTGAAAATTGTTATGTCGTCAAGCCGAAGGGAAGAATAATAACAATTTAGTGTTTTGCTTGATAAATAGGATCTTTGTAACCTAGCAGGTGATATGTGCTATGGATAACCTGTGCCTTGATTCATTATTGTTTTGGACGAATCACTGATTCGTTGACTCAAAAAGCCGGATAGATGTGTAACACTTTCCAATTAATAAAGTGTGGATTTCCAAAAAAATCAATCATTTGTTGAAAAATTGTGCATGGGACTTAAGCTGCACAGCATATACGAAATCATTAAGAAACAATGTCCTGTTAAATCCGTATTTTGTAATAAATGGAACTAGAATTGAGAACAAGTGTTTACAAAGTAATTCAGTTTGCCTGAGATCATCGATTAATTGTACGGAACGATTCTTTAGAATGATCCATTCATTCACTATACATATCGACCACAGGTTATCAACTTTCTTTACAGTTTAAAGCAACACCGAATGTTCGCCATATATTACTGACGACATTCTGTGTTACTAGTTGTAAGGAAATACTTCATATTTCATCGTGCTGTTCGAATGACGATAACTTCATATAGTCAATCCTATTATATCTGTGCATTTTGTTTTCCATACGAATCCTATTTAAAAGAGAACTAACTGCAGACTTCTTTGTCGGAAACATGTGAGTGCGATTGTGTGTTCCGATGGTTTCCGTAACGAGGATTCTGTAAGATTTATGGACAAGGCGGTGAGATGAGTCTTGTGGTATCTGTTCGTCGTCTCTGGGTTGAGAATTTACAACATTCAACAGCAAAGGAAATCACACTACTCGTTACTGTACGTGATTTGTGAGTACTCTGCATTCTTTCCATTAGGTTACAGCAGTGTTCCGCAACCGAAGCACCGCAAATGTTATGTAAGAAAATCCTTATTCGCAACATCGTATCTTTTGTAATTAGAATTATTAATCCACACACCTACCCAAATTGCTTCATCGTCGACAGTTAATCTAGCATGGAAAATGTTTTGTTCTCATGCCTGCATTATTGTAGAGGGAGTATTCATATATGGGTACATATTTATGGCCATGTTGTAAGGCGACATTTTTTGTGTATGCTATCACGTGTCTGACAAATTAGGGTGTCCTCCAGGTGAAAAGATGTTGCGGAACACTGGGTTAGAGGGAAGACTAAGTTATGTTTTTTTAACTCAATTAATGTTTGACTTACTTTATCTCTTAATTGCGTTACGGTTAGATACTATACTTCAGCTCGCTGTGGTAGGTTGAGGTCTAGTCATGTGATTCACATCCCCTGCTTCTTAGTACGAGTTGAGGTTTTCACGGCGGTGGGCCCGAAGGGCTGTCTTCTCAGTTGTAGTGTGGCAGTCGTTTACCTTCTTCCCAATCTTGTTATTTTGAATATTGACATATTACTGGCTGTGCTAAGAAGTTTTAGAGGCGTATTAAATCCTATTTTACAATTTCGTTTTCTTGGGCCATTTTTGAACTAATGTGATCCAAGGCCATTGTTGAAAAACGTTACCCCTAGGTACTGTTGCACAGCATTGTGTTCCAGCAATGACCTCTCTTTCCATTGCTTCTGAACAATCGGTTCCGGAAGTAGGGTCTCAGTACCACTGTGGCGAAAATCGCAACAGACATGCGCGGGACCATAGGATCTTCTTCGCTCACGCTAGAGATTGAATAACACCAAATAAACTACATTCCTCCGTCTGAGTACTGTGATTGTAATGTGACTGCAAGCTCTCGTTGTCCGCCGACTCTGAATACGACATTTTTCACATCCCTGTTACTTTTTAATACCATATATATCCGTTCTTGGTTTCCTTAATCTCTAGATGTTTCAGTCATCTAGCGTTCGTAAATGACACAAAGCTTCACGCTACATACAGCTTTCCCATTATTTTGCAAGACACGAAGAAGTTAAAATATTATCTCCGTAATATTTAATTCTTAGCAATGCATATCTTAGTTGGTCGTATGACTGAACAGTAACATGGCAGCTTTTAATTCCTTAGTATCAGAAAATGAAAATTACACCACAAATATTGTACACTTGCGCGAGTAACAATAAAATAATTACATAATGCTACTTGGTACAAATAAAATGTAATCAGTTAATAATACAACAAAGCAATGCTTATTCTGATATTAAAAACACTTGGATAATACTTAACGTTTCTTAGACTTGTTGCATATTTCACTGGAATTTCATGCACGTGAGCATCAATATTGTTTTATGTAGGGTTTGAGGTTTTCACGGCAGTGAATTTACCGACGATGGATGCAGCGAGGTCCTCTGAAACCTCGGTAAAATTCTACCATACTACACAGCGCAACAACTCGGAAGACAGCCATCTTCATCATTATTTTATGACAGTTTCCATATGGATAGCTTAGTGCTTTTTATTTAATGTGCCTCAAATACACTTCCCTGCATTGCATCCAAGTTATACATTGCAATTTAAAAGCAAATCCATCTTGTAATGGATAATACAAGATATTTAAACATGCTCGTAAGTGGAAATCCCGCGGTCCTGGCCAATTGTGACGTTCTGAAACAGACTCATTCACGTTAATTCGGAGGAAGCATTATAATTCTAGTGCACTGTATATATCCTGTTATCAAACGTTACCGAATGGTTTTAACTCAGTAACACAAACACCTTATGATATACTTACTTTAAATTAATATTAGTAATAGAATAATTTTTCTGGTAGCCAGTATACGAAAAAAAAATTGGTAATGAAAACAGGAACTTGAGAATAGAAGGCTATTTCATATGCTGCTGCATTACCATCCAAAATTTCTCATAAATCTAAAAGCTGTGTTTGTCATACACAGTAGTTCATTCAAAAAAAAGCATTCTCACATTCAAAAGTTACATTTTCGTTTAATTTTTAAACTAGTCATTACAGAAAGAGTCACACAACTCTTAGACTCTTTGAAACAATAATGGGCCATCAATATGTGAGCACATTGAGTTTCGTTTGTTACGGCAAGTGTCGGGGAAAAAGAGCAAATTTATATTCTTCTTCACTGCCTTAGAAACCATTTAACCAGAATGTGTATGGCAAATGTCGTTAAGCGTATACAGGATGAACACAAATGATCTTAGTAGTATCAAATATTTATTTAACAATAACTAAATGGCATACAGAAATGAACCTCACAGAACTGGAAGAATGAGAAATGTTTTGTACGACACGAAAGAAACGATGTAATTCAAACATCGCATTGCTCAGAAGAGTTGCTTACCGACTGTAGAAAGACTGATATCATTTACTATAATAATAACTTCCTGTTGGTTTAACTCTGGGCTATGCAATTTTCAGTCACTTCAATTTTTCTATTTTTTATGCACAGAGTTCATATAAACCATGTCGAACTGTCGCGTGCACTGAAACAGCTTGGGGGTGGGGGGAGGGAAGTACCACAACCAATTAAGTGAAAAATTATGAACCATAGCAACATGAAAGTTCAGTTTATTATGTTTTCTAAACGTTCACAAAATCTATAAATGTATCAGTTGGAGTTCTGAATCTAATATAATGAATTTAATATAAATAAAATTAGAAAAATGAACTGTATTAAAATAAATTAAATCTGCCTTCATTTACGTACATCAAAGTCCAAAACAAATTGGGTCTCCCAAATTATGTTCGCATAGTTTTGTTTGAGTCTCATAGTAATGCTGCCTAGCCACATTTTATTCATCCAATACACAGCAAACTTCCCATTTAATGTTCATCAATTTAAGATCTTTTCTCACATAGCATTCAACTTCTATGATCACAGATCAATAACTTCAGTGTCAAATTTCTTACATTTAAGATTTTGCTCAATTTAGTGTCGATATTAACACCTTAAATTGGGATTTACCTATATTATGATGAGCAGATGTGGTGGAGCAGCAACTATCAGACGCAAAATTACTACGACATAACCAGAGGCAGAGAACAAAGGTTGCATCCAGACATCCCAAAACAAGTGACAGTATACACAAATTTATTTATACATTTTACTGTCAACTAATTAGGGAACGTGAATACAAATGCAAGAGAAGGAAGGATATTAACTCAGTGAGGGTCTCTACCTCAGGATACAAAAGACAAAGACCATAAAAGTAGTTTCACCATTCACAGACGCAATTCTAATTTCAGGTGTTAATCCACAAGTCTGTAGTTTTTGTAACTCCGTAATCAGGCAACGGCTCATTTCTTGCATATTTGTTTTCATGTTACTTACATATATTCAAGTTGTTCTTTCTTATGTTCATAGAATTAAATGTTTTGAATTATAATAGCCAACTCTGTACAGACACATATACTAATTAGCTTCTATGTACAGAACGTGAAAGACACACTCGCTTATATTATACATGTTATCCTGTGTAACTGAATTGGGAGTGCTAAACAACCGACAACTTTTATAAACTACGTCTGCTACTGTAACTCAAATATCACATATCCTGGACAAAATGGAGGGGGAAAAAACTGCGGGTTAATGACCGATAGATTTTTAGTACAATTAGTACCTGTCATGTCTTTCCACCGTTCATACCTCATTATCATGTGTTCATGCACAAGTGGATGGTTTCCTGTCTTTCACGAGGTTTACATATCCAGAGAAAAATGTCTCCACTTTCTCTGAAAGAATACCACTTCTGATTTTGTAAACATTTCCGATCTGAATGACATCTTAGGGTAGTTTAGGACTCACACCATCCTCTTTATTGCTGCAATTAATGCTCTTACATGATGAAAATACAAGCTGTGCTTTCATGAATTTTATTTTAACTTTATCTGTATGTCAATGTCAAACAGAGGGTCATCTAGTAAAAAACATCAGTACTTCGTGTTACAAAATGAAATAGTGAAACAGTCCACAAATCTCATCAGTTTTTTCACTGGTACAAAATGACTGTTATTATGCAGCAACAAAATGTTAAGTGTCTTGCAAAACAACTGAAATAAAGACTCAGATTTACATTTTTAACCCAACATGCTTTAGCTTAAAAAAAAATCTATAAATATTTGTTATATATAAAGGTGTGTGTATATGTATATATCATATATTTAAATTAACAAGTTTAAACAGCAAAAGATCTTGCGCTTTTAATTTGTGAGCCATATAATTTAAAGCTGATATATCTGCCTTCATATTTCATTACTGTACTAAAGAGAGAGATCTACAGATTACTTACTTTGTAAAAATATCTGTCAAAATTAAGTGTTCTGAAAATCTCTTTCTGAAGTAGGGATGTTACATTATGTACCATTCCACTATAGCATGTGCAAGGTGACATCAGCATTAATATTTATAGCCACTCGTTATTACACCAATAACATAATTTGAAAATACAGAAATATATTACTAAAAAGTTCACTTAAACGAACAAAATCACAAATATAAAAATGGGCTGGACCACATGATTATTATGGGCATGATATAGTTATTCACAGCAGTTTCAAACCTGTAGGAACTTGTCAAGAGCAATTCTACGTGATAATATACAGTTTATATGAAATCAGTATTGAAAAGTTATGGTACATGTCTCAGGGATTGTCAGTGACAGGAAACTTTTTTTTTTAAATCTAAGAAAGCCTAACAAACTTAACATTCTGGACACTGCTTCTCAAAAATATAAAAGTATCTGATTTGGTTGAATAATTATACTAAACATTAAATGTTAATTTTAAAGTACATACTCTCCTACAAAAATAACAGAATTATGCAGTTAACAAAGGTAAATAAATGTTATCTACTTAGACAATATTAAATTTCAACTATATTAAAGTTATACACACTCATACATCTCTACAAACCATTAATACATGGAGCAGCCCAGTTTCTGGATTCCACAGGTTAGAAACTGCAACATTCAAGTATTATGCGACATTAAAATTTATTTCTGGGTTCTGAACCATCAGACGCCATGCACTCAAATTACAGGAAGAAAAGAAATTCCTTCTTTAAGGAATAATATATTTAGAGCATGTCATCAAAGTTGAATGGCAATGCTTAGTCTGATGCAAATATCTGTACAGTTATAAATTCATTATAAGGCAACCATGTTGTAAGTTCAAATTTCATGTGAATGTTAATTATGAAATTCAAGAGATAAAATTAAAATGTTTTGTGTTGTCTGCATTAGCACTTACATTTCTCCTCTTTCAAACATGGTGTGTATTATTTAGTTTCAGATACCTCTCCATTATGCTGTAAAATCATGCATTCTATGGTATCAGAGAGAATGATCTTCCAGACTAAAAAATTTTCATCATCAGTTTAACCCTTTGATTTATAAATTTTCTTGCATCTCAAGGAGTGAGCCTTTTTCACATCTTTACAGTGTTGACAAACATAATCAAATATGACCCAGTGTATCATGTAATAATCAACAATCTCTATCTTAGGTGCAAAATTACAAATTGGTAACAACTACACAACTTTTCTGTAATATGATCTGCCACATAATCTTCAAGCTACTAGTGGCTCACTTTATTTTACTTTATAACCAAAAAAATGAAAAATTAACAGAATCTGAAATTAATATCACCAAACAATCAAAAACTAGCACTTCACAGATGATATAAAATCAATTAAATAGAAATGTGCATGTATGCTACCCAAAGCAGAGCATAGAATGTACATACACACATACATAGTCCGATTACTTCATTTTCAAATAAATGTGTGCATACTCATCAAAGGGTTAACAGTGTTTTTCAAAAACAACAATTTTGTAGTGTTTCACCATTCTAGGCCCAGAATATTTCAAATAATAGATTTTATTCAAAAATGTATGAGTACAGAAGATGATTTAATGCTCTTAATAATGTTTAACCAAATGGTAGGCCTAGATGCCAATTACAAGTGCACTTGAAAAAGCATTTGATCAGACATGACATGAGAATCTATATCCACTGAATCCAACACACACTTCACACCAAACTTCAGCTTAAGCTGCTAGAGTATCTACAGGTAGCAAGTGTCTATGATATTTGAGGTGAAAGCCACCGTTATAATTCCATATCTTGCGCTTCATCCTCACTGAAATCGGACATAGAAGACTCACTGTCTGAAGATACGCCTTGATTTTCTTGCTCCCGCAGGGCTTCTTCTGTTGCATATTTTCTTACATACTCTGAAAGATTGGCAATACTCCATATACAATTCTGTAAATAACTGCATTAAGAAATAACTAATTTCACACAGTATCAAGAGTTTGAGACAGAAGATTTCTGTCTTCTGGGTTGTTGCGCTGTGTAGTCTGGTCGATGTTTACCAACGTTTCAGAGGTCATACTGCCTCC
Source organism: Zootermopsis nevadensis (assembly GCF_000696155.1). The sequence goes on along the minus strand of NW_019060558.1, from coordinate 215,955 downwards.
GTCATCAGGGTCCTGATGATGGAGGCAGTATGGCCTCTGAAACGTTGGTAAACATCTACCATACTACACAGGGCAACAACCCAGAAGACAGAAATCTTCTGTCTCACCGCTGTGAAAACCTCAAATCTTACACAGTTTGAGACAGCTGTAAATTAGAAAGAACACTTTGAATTAAAATGTAATTGCCAGGTTGGAAGCTAAGACGTAGTCAAAATAAAATTGTAATTGAGATACCAGGCTGCCAATATGAATTAATGTCCGTATCACTGGGAACATACAAAGACTGTTTAAGGCATACATAATTACTGGTGGTGAAGAGTCATTGAAATTCAGCAAAGAGTTTACCATTTCAGAGGTCCTTGCTGCCTCCAGTTCCCTGATGATGGAGGCAGCAAGAACGTCTGAAACAGTGGTAAAGTACTATCAGATTACACAGTGCTGCAACCCAGAAGACAGCTATCATTTAAATGATAATATATATGTACACATACAGCCCATCTGTACAGTATCAATTACCTTGAACTTTCTTCTTGTACTCTTCTGGTTTATGTAAGTACATAGCAGCAGCATCTCCATTGAGAGGATCAATAGGATTTGGATACGTTAATAACTGGGGAAGAAACGACTCAAAGATGTTAGAAAGATCTATAAGAGAAAACAGAAAACTTATCAAACAAGTTCATAAAATCCATGCTGAAAGCATATACCAGACACTTTCTGTATTTTAATACTGAATCTTAATGTAAGAATCTCCTATATGAAAATGAAAACTAAAAAGTGATGCTTAAAATGGGATAAAAATAACTCAATATGTTGTTATTTTACTTAATTTTAAAGTAAATGCCCTTAACTTACCATACAACGCAGTCCAAGCTTGGTTGATCACATCTAAACACACAGTACCAGAGACTTCATCTATATTTGGATGATACACCTTATTCATGAATCCAATAGAAGGTGATTTGAAGGGATAATGCTCTGGCAAATGAACTCTTACTTTCCAAATCCCACCTTCATATGGAGCTGAAATAATTTTACAATTACTCAAAATTTTGTTTCAATGCATGAATGTACTAAATATCACACATTATTACCATTGCTTTCATGAACATCATACCCTCTTCTTTAAAACTAACAATTCCTAGGGGAACAAAATTAATATTTAGATAGAAACAGAACAATGGCTGAAGACAAGCACAACCTGATTAGGGACCTAATCATTTCTTTGTCTCCTGAAAAATTTAAAAGTTAACACAGTCCTAGTTTCCCAATTGAGGTTACTTATAATGCTGATTGTTCCAGGTTTTATAAATATATAGATAATTAATTCCCTTTTCTATTGAATTCTTAACAAATGTCATGAAGCTTCAGGTGCTTGAATGTGCAAGCGAGCAGAAACACAACACAAAATTATGGATGGCTATGGATGGAGTCCAACAGTAAACTTACAAAATTAAAAGATAAATGTAATAACTATATGGTATATATAACTGACTATATCTTAAAAGTATCAAGAAATGTCTCATACTACAAGAATAATGCCAAATAATACTTACTGCCTCGTGGTCCATAAAATTTAACACAGAATTCATTAAGCCCTCCTAATATAGTCACTTCATGTTTGCTTTCAATTCTGGATCTAAGTTAAGGAGAAAACGTTAATATGCCCCACATATCTGTAACATCAACATCCACCCACTCAATGACAAAGTCCAAAGTACTTTCTTGGAAAAAGCATGTGTGAATCAAACTTCAAAGTATGATTCTCTATTTCAAACTTTCACTGATATGTGGGCCATTTTCCATATTGTCAGATATAAGTGAAGGATTCATCTGGCTCCAGATAGGGACCACTGACAGACTCTTGTGAACATGATAATGAACCTTCAAGTTCCATAAAAGATGGGGAATGTGACTAGCTGAGTGCCTAAAATCTTCCCAAGATGAACTCTGCTCCATAGAGTTAGTTAGTTAAATGGTCCATGCAGATTCCTTGCAGGAAGCTGTCCAAGGAAACTGTCCTCTTTTTGCATACTTGTGAAGGAATACAAAACACACCTCTCTTCTTATAGATTTTCAGCAAAATACCTATGATCTGCCGTCTTCTCATCAGGCCAGATTATCCTGCATGGCATTTTCATTTTCTGTTCTTTCACCAACTGCAGTGATATATGGATGGACAACTTTTTATCTCCAAAATCCTCAATACATATCACTGTTCAACAGATCAGTTTCAAACAACTACCATAGGTAATCAGTCTTTAGAAGCATCGTAAACAAATAAATTTTGATAGTTTAGCAAATATCAACAAATTCTATTGGCTCTTTCATAAGATGTGTGACAGAAGATATAAATAAAATTTGGCATTAATATACTGGTATTCTTTTATTAACTATGTGCTGAAGGACATGCTAGAAATTGTGGATGTCTATTCTGTTATGAGCATACAAGCAAGTTTATTGCATATGCCAATCAGAACCTTTATATTCCAGAACAAAACAAATATCACTACAGCCCTGTGTCTATTTTGGTACACTATTTAGAATTAAAACTGAGATGACATTAAGTGATTTTTATATGAAAATATCAATTAGATACTAACTTCAAAGTGCCTTAAACAACTTATTGAAAAGTGTAATTCCAACAATGGCATTTCTAAAAAATGGCTTATTTTCTAAACAAGTAAGAGTTGTTATATATACCTGAAAACATTTGTTTCCCTTCCAATTCTGGTACCTACTATGAGTATTCTTCTTCTTGTCAGAAAAAGGGGTTTACTTGTCCTCCCCCTGTTGTAAGCTGGGTCACATATGGGAACCAAATATTATCATAAGTTTGTACGGTTTACTACTGATTAATTACTTTGAAAAATAAGAATGCACAGCCCACTTAATTTAATATCTAAACCAGTGGCATGACCATCACTCCATTTTCCATTTTTATGACAAATTTTCTACATAAATGAAGAAGGTTGATCTAATCATCAAAACATAGTGTGCAACTTGGGTCCTCTGAGATTGAAGACCACACAGCAATAATAACAATTTACATTTTTAAATGGTAGTGAATTATGAAACTGTTGTTGGTATGTTTGAAAATGAGACTCTAAAGATGTAACCTTACACAACATACACACAACATTCATCATTGCATACATACATGCCTAAATATTACAACAAAATCTAAATGCCTAAATGAACATGATAATGAACATGGTATGCGTACCATTGGTGGTATGCGAGCCAATGTTGAGTGGTACGGGAACTAAGTAAGAAAATCAAAAGATAATATTAACATAAATAAGTCTTCCCTGAATGCATATGGTTAGTGGTACATTTAATGTGTTAAATTAGAATTAGTGGTATGCCAGAAAAAAAGGGTGAGGACCCCTGGCCTAGACTATTTAACTCTGTGTTGCCTAGACCACGGCCTTGCCCAACACAAGTTATAAATTCGGGCACCGCCAGGAATCGAACCCGAGACCCCAGGATTACAAGGCCAACGTTCTAACCGCTAGACCACCGTGGCGTGGCCTAGACTATATCAAATTAAATACATAAAAATGGTAAATGGCATTATTGTCCTACACTGGTATCAGATATAATAATGAAATCACCTACAAAGCATCAAGGGACAGGAAGGGGGGGGGGGGGCGAAGATAAAGTCCTGCTGTAAAATGTACAGTACTGCAGGAAATGCATGTGCAAACCAATTAGCTGCTTCCAAAAGTTAAGTTATTTGTTGGGGCGCAAAAGCAAGTCTGTACACTGTGGTAAAGAAAAACATCCTGTCCTGCCCTCCCAGTCATCTATCCTGCAGCCTAGTCAGTATAATGCCTGAGCTGTAGAATGATGAAAAAATTTACATACAAATAAATACCTCATTCTTAGTACCAAACTTCTGGCTCATGGTACTTAAAAAATATAATTTGAAATTTGCACTACTTGTGAAGTCATCACAATGATTGCAATAAAAACATGAACACTTGTGATGAATAAACTTACTATCTTCTTTCTTGCAAGAACAATGAAAATAATGAATAATTTTATTGCTGGGCTAACAACGTGCTGCCTGTAGTATGTTTACTATTTACATGTTGTTCCCTTTATAACATACCTTAATGAATGAAAAGTCATGACAGGTTCAGTAGTAAACATACAAATAAATTTCACTGCTCTAACATACACTGTACATTTAATAACAAGTTATAATGAAAAAGTAGTGTAATCGCCTCATGATTAGGGCAGTTCAGTCAGTAAGTAGCCATGAGACCTGGATCAGCTGATGGTCCACGTCAAGGTTGGTTCATGACCTTAAAACCACTATTCCACACAAAGGATACAGTTTTATAACGTCCGTGTCCATTCGTCGTTTCCCTGCACTTGGAGATGACATTTTATCGAGTCTCTAAACGGTTAAAAACCATCAAGAAATTCACTACCGTAACTCCAGCACTGTTCAAACTTTTCTTTCTTCGAATGTTTTGTTCTGGGTTGCCATATGTGTAGGTTTTGTTATATCCACCAGAGCTCACTAGCATTCACAATGACCATAAAGGACAATACACGGAAAAGAAAGTAATGTAACAAAATACAACATATTACGACACGAAATATTGCAAGAATTATCGTTAATTGCTATTTTAACACACGGTCCAAGTATAGAGATCATTATAGCAGCATGTAACCTTTATACCATGTTCGAAACGTCCATCTTCTTTCCTTGCAAGATTAATTTGCCAGCAAGAAACACAAAACACTGCACAACTGTGCTGCGCATAAGCTTGTGTTGTAACAGAGAGCGCAGTGTTAAACAGATGGATGCGTAAATTAGGACGTGGTTCTAAACGGTTCCGCAAAGTAGGTACCCCTTCATTTGATATATTTATCCAGATACTGAGCAATTTTAAAATAATATAATATTAATATACAGAAATTATAAGTTCTTGTATTCATTGTGCGTGAATAGGATTGGTGTCGGAACGAAGACTACAAGATTAAAAGGGGGAGTATATAGTGTATGCCTTAATACACACTGAAGTACTGAGAATTGTGGCAATTAACTTAGAGAAAGTCCACACATATGAATGTAATTTTAGTGATATTCTTCGTATCTATGTAGCAAAGCAGAATCACTGAGAAAACAATCTCCAGTTGCAATAATAATTCCTCAGTTCATTAGATTAAGGAAGGGAGAATTTTGGTCGGAAAAGCCTGAAGGGAAAACGTCTAAAAGACTTGAGAGAATAATATTAAAATGGGCTATAGAAAGTTTGAGAGGTTGTTGACTGGGTTCCAAAGAAGTTAAATTCTAAAGTGGCTAGGAGACTATTAGCTTTTCCTCCGTGAAATTGTGCGCTAGGGGAAATACACAAAGGCTAGGTTTACGATTACGTTGGCGGCTATATTCACTTTTTCCTGTAAGACGCCTTCGATTTATTAAAGAAGCATGTCGTTGATAACACTAGGTTTAGGTGGATTTGGTTACGTCAATTAATTTCAGGTTACGAGAATTTCTATCTCATAAGTTGGCAGCTATACTAGTCTGTAGTGTGTGCGACTACTGCGTATTTAATAATTATATAATTTAATGCTGATTTTCATTAAATTTGGTATTGAATTCATGCCATAGGTGATTTCTCCAAACTCAATCTACCTTATCTTTAAAGGATTGGTATATAAAGTTTTGAACCTCTGTGATCTGATTTAGTTGAATATCGTTGCTAATCGATCTTCAGTCGTTGCTAAACAGGGATTACCAACGGTATAATAATCGCAATGAGCATGTTCATAAAATTAGTGATTTCGTCAAATGGTGACTTGTCTGCTACTGCCACCTGGTGACAAATTGTACATTTTCTGTATTTGCAGCAGAAACGTGTGTAGCCTTGACACACCTAAGCTAGATCGAAGGCCACGGCCTGGGCAGTGGGCTGATCAAGCAAGGAGCTGTCAGCCATGGGCTATTGTGAAATGTCAGAAGTGTAAAAGTAGTTTGCACAGTGAAGGGAATGTAATTTTTAAACATGAGTGATAGAACAAAACCAGTATTATCCCTGGTTTTCGAGTCAGAAGAACAGTTGCAGAAATCACTGGAAAACAATGTTGCAATTATACATCGCCAGTGTCGAGAGATAGAAGAGCTGAAACATGAATTGGATGCTGTTACTACAGAACGTGATATGTTGTTATGTGAAGTTAGCAAATTAAAATTCGAAATGGAGATAGCAGATTTGAAGAGACTTCATGATGGATGGTATGTGCTTACATTGTTATATATATATTTCTCATTTTGCTGTAAAGTAGTGGTATGTAAAGGCCACGTTAAAGAGAGCAATGAGTTCATGTTTTGGATTGCTTTATTATTATTTACTTTAATGCTATATAGTCTGAGTAACTGACAGTGTGTTAAATAAAATACATGGAAATGCTGAAAAAAGTGCTCAGACTATAGAGCAATAAATGATAGGCTGATAAATGAATAGTGACCTGGAAAGGAGGCAGTAGTGGCATGTTTTAAGGCCTACCCCAACATTTTGCCTGGAGAGACTGTGGAAAACCGCAAAAGACCTCAGTCAGTATAGCCAGTCTGTGGGCAAAGATTTTAACCTGAGATCTCAACATGAAGTAAGAGTGCTACAATTATGCCACAAAATTTGGTCATTCTTGCTTTAAATGAAATATAAGTATAGTATAATTCCATGTGATTTCCTATGGAAGTCCTGCATTTATCAAGTTATAGTTAAGAAATAAATGTTGATTTACAGTTGAAAGTTTTGATGCAAAATCTGGGAGGTGTGATATTGATTAGAATGTGTGAGATCTTGAGCTGATATGTATATTTTTTCTTGTGTATTTAGAGAAGCTTGTGAATACATTTGATCATATTTGTGCCACAGTACTTGTAAACCAAGAAGAGAAAGGTATCTTAGAATGGAAAGTAACATTGTTTGGAAATCTCTAAATTAAATCATGTGGCAGACTATCCAGGCATGTTTGATGTAACAGTGTTCTTTGCTGGTTTGGGTAAGCTTGGTTTGGTTCTCATAAGTTAGTTCAGTTCGGGTTAACTTGGTAGTTAAACCATATTTTATGTTTTTTAAGGTTTAACATGACATTGATGCCAGATTTGAAGGTTATGTTGTAATCTTGCAGTAACAACTAATCCTTCGCTGTTAGAAGTTCCAAACTGTAGTGTAGAACTGGGAAAGAATTCATTGTTGATACATGTGCATTGCTTACTGAATTATGCAAGGTGAAAAGTAGCTCATTCTTCTAGACAAGATGCCAAGACTTCAGATGTGTTGCATATGCCACATGTACCATATGGCCTTCTCTGTATGGTGTCTATATAGAAAAATTTAGGCAATATCAAGGTGCTGAAATTTTTGTATTTAAAAGTATGTTGAAAGGTAGTTGCAGAATTTCCATCTTGGAATATTGAGTCACTTCTGAATGTGTTAAGGAAATTATTATTCATTCTTTATACAATCGTTAAAAAGTAGGCATTATTGAATTATACATCGCCAGTGTCGAGAGATAGAAGAGCTGAAACATGAATTGGATGCTGTTACTACAGAACGTGATATGTTGTTATGTGAAGTTAGCAAATTAAAATTCGAAATGGAGATAGCAGATTTGAAGAGACTTCATGATGGATGGTATGTGCTTACATTGTTATATATATATTTCTCATTTTGCTGTAAAGTAGTGGTATGTAAAGGCCACGTTAAAGAGAGCAATGAGTTCATGTTTTGGATTGCTTTATTATTATTTACTTTAATGCTATATAGTCTGAGTAACTGACAGTGTGTTAAATAAAATACATGGAAATGCTGAAAAAAGTGCTCAGACTATAGAGCAATAAATGATAGGCTGATAAATGAATAGTGACCTGGAAAGGAGGCAGTAGTGGCATGTTTTAAGGCCTACCCCAACATTTTGCCTGGAGAGACTGTGGAAAACCGCAAAAGACCTCAGTCAGTATAGCCAGTCTGTGGGCAAAGATTTTAACCTGAGATCTCAACATGAAGTAAGAGTGCTACAATTATGCCACAAAATTTGGTCATTCTTGCTTTAAATGAAATATAAGTATAGTATAATTCCATGTGATTTCCTATGGAAGTCCTGCATTTATCAAGTTATAGTTAAGAAATAAATGTTGATTTACAGTTGAAAGTTTTGATGCAAAATCTGGGAGGTGTGATATTGATTAGAATGTGTGAGATCTTGAGCTGATATGTATATTTTTTCTTGTGTATTTAGAGAAGCTTGTGAATACATTTGATCATATTTGTGCCACAGTACTTGTAAACCAAGAAGAGAAAGGTATCTTAGAATGGAAAGTAACATTGTTTGGAAATCTCTAAATTAAATCATGTGGCAGACTATCCAGGCATGTTTGATGTAACAGTGTTCTTTGCTGGTTTGGGTAAGCTTGGTTTGGTTCTCATAAGTTAGTTCAGTTCGGGTTAACTTGGTAGTTAAACCATATTTTATGTTTTTTAAGGTTTAACATGACATTGATGCCAGATTTGAAGGTTATGTTGTAATCTTGCAGTAACAACTAATCCTTCGCTGTTAGAAGTTCCAAACTGTAGTGTAGAACTGGGAAAGAATTCATTGTTGATACATGTGCATTGCTTACTGAATTATGCAAGGTGAAAAGTAGCTCATTCTTCTAGACAAGATGCCAAGACTTCAGATGTGTTGCATATGCCACATGTACCATATGGCCTTCTCTGTATGGTGTCTATATAGAAAAATTTAGGCAATATCAAGGTGCTGAAATTTTTGTATTTAAAAGTATGTTGAAAGGTAGTTGCAGAATTTCCATCTTGGAATATTGAGTCACTTCTGAATGTGTTAAGGAAATTATTATTCATTCTTTATACAATCGTTAAAAAGTAGGCATTATTGAAATGCATGTGTTTAGCTTCTCTAATGACTCATGTTAAGATTTTACAATATTTTCTATAGTTGCTGGTTCTGCTGATTAGGTAATGTACTCAGTTAAGCTAAGAATATTTGGTGAGTAGGGATTATTAAGATAAATTATTAATTCTTTAGTTTTTTAGGAGAGTCCTCTAATATTTTGATGGTATACCAACAGATTTTCTTTCTGGGTGTATTCTAAGTTTTTGGTTAACTTACTGGTTGAGGTTTGAATTTCCATTAGGCAGTTTCATCTAGTTCTGGGCTTTAATCTAAAAAAGGCCTCGATATTACACCAGAGATCACAGGGATCATACCAGGTTCTGGACCACACGTAATCCTGTCAGCAGTGAGATTCCCAAGCTTCTTCTTGCCTCTTGAATCAAGATGTAATTTATGTCTGGTATGTTCATTAATAATAGCTGATGATACATCTATTACACCAATGTGGGACCTGTCGGTAGTCCACAGCGTACACCCAAGCACCATATATAACTCCTCACCCACCTACTCATACGAGGCTTGTCATGATGCTGAAGAATTCCAAGAAATCTGACATTCATATTAAAGCTGTCATTGGCAATGTTGCTCAGATGCCTACTTTTCAATTTGAAAATATTTATGCAGATGTTTTGGTGTTGATAACATGAATTTGGTAAACATTATACAATTTTCAAGGAGTGAATTGAATCGAAATTGTCGAAATCTGGCTGTGCACCCATCATGTGCTTTAACTCAGTTTCATTTTATTTTGGGTTAAATGTGTTTCAGTTGTTTATATTTGAATTTATTCACATTTTCCGTCATGCTTGCTCATGTGGTTTGTCTTCTGATCTGTTTCATTGGATTTTCTAGGTTTATCTTATTAAATGAGTTCTTATTTATTTCATAGAGTGCCCCTAATGTAAATAATAAATTATATTTTTAGTTTTAAACCTGAAATTTTTATTAGTACTACATCAATTATGTGTTTTAAGGATAAAATTTGAAGATGAAAACTTCCATGTATTTACAGCACTGGGAAATGCCAGGTACAATATTCGGTACTTGTGGGTTATCGGGACACATTACTTTAAAAATAGGTTAGGTTAGGTTAGGTTAATGTGTGTGGATAAATGACATATACTTGAAAGTTATTATGTTTTATTTTAATAAATGACAACTAACCTAACCTAACTTAACCTAACCTATTTTTAAAGCGATGTGTCCTGATAACCCACAAGTAACCAATATTCCCATGACAGTGGCTGACATACCGTCGGCTGTGGTCATATATACGTTGGAACATGTGCTGTTTTTTCAAGTTCTAAGACACTACAGCTGAGGCTGTATAGGTTTTAGTACTCATGAGAATTACATCAATTAAACAATCTCTGCTTACAAAAATAAAACTGTCATGCAACTTGTGCTAACCAGAAAGCTATTGTAGTATTTGAGGTTTACACGACACTGAGTCTTCTGGGTTGTTGCACTGTGTAGTGTGGTAGAAGATTACCGACGTTTCTGCAAGGACCTCTGAAACGTCGGTAAACTACATGGCACAACAAACCAGAAGATAGCCATCTTCAGAAAGCTATTGCAAGGTAATTATTTCTGATATGTGTTTTGATGGGTGTTGGTTCTGAGCTGTGCACGAATTAATGTTTAAATTCTATTTAAATTGTTAAACATGGATTTTTTTCATTGAATATATCAATCAAGAACTGAACATACAAAATCCAGCACAGTTGTAACAAGTTAAGTTGCGAAAACTATTACGTTAGGTAATCAGTTCTTAGGACGGAACTGTATAGCTGTGCTGCCATCAGCAGTAGAACGTAATGGCTGGTAAAAATGGGAACATTTTACAAGGGTGTCGTTTATTCAACTTTGAAGTTTACAGAATACAAGATATGTAACTAAGTCGAATTCAGTGAAGTTGTACGTTGATTTTAGCATAATAGGAGTTTGGAATTCAAACATCGTTGTGGGTGACGGCTGTGTTTATTAAAGAGGAGTGCATACTGGAATATCGTGGAACGTGCACAATTGTGTCTGCCTGGAGATTCGATCAGTAACGCCTGGAGGAGGTTAGTACGTAATGTGAACAGAACCCAGTGCATGTCATTTACATGGCGATAGTTTTATCGGGAGAGTTTTGGAGGGGCGTGACAGGCGTCTGTCATATGACTACTACTACAGTTAGGCGTTTCACTTGTTCAGTATTCATGAGGGAAAGCAACTAAATATTTCATCTGATTTCTGTGGTGCGTGACATGTGGGCCAACGCGTAAGTTGAAGTGACGATAATGTATTTTTTTGAGTTCTCTTCATTTGCTTGTGTCTGTAGTGTTCTGCACCTGGGGAAAATGTTTGCTTGGATATAATTGTCGGAGTTCCCGATACTTTAACAATGCCATTAGTTCTAGAAATTACAGTTGGTGCCCAAGAGAATTGAAGTCAATAGTTTTCAAACTTTTATAATCTTATTTCTTTATTTCAAAACCATTAAAACATCGAATAACTGAATGCTGTATACCATTATCTATTTTCTTTTGTTTGTTAAGTCGGATTTTGGTTTTGGTTGGGTGATACGCAATTCTGTTTCGTATTCTGGACGCCCCAGTTACCCCAGCCCTGTGCGTCGTTAAATAAAACATTGATAAATAGGTAAACAGATGCAGAAGAGATCGCAGCAACAATTTTTTTTTCTAATTTCTTTCAGGTGGTTTATTTTGAGGAGATACTTTAATGTAGGGCCTGAATTATGGCTACTTCTTTTATCTTGTGATTCTCATCTTCGTAATACCAATACCAAATTTAGAAGCCCAGTAGCAAAACAAACATTTTTAAGGCACGTATCTCTATCCATTATGAGAAATTAACGATGTCTCTGTAACAGGATCTGGAAGTGTGGAGGTGTACTGTTATACGAAATCACGCTTGTCGTTTGATGTCGAGTGTACTGAAAGATTTCGTACGGCCTGAGCACAGGATCTTGAAAATGGGCCTTCTACTGAAACAGTTAATTCACATTACACTGATTAAATATCAGTTAACAGTACCACTTAGCAACTGACAATTGCCCAGCGCCACTAAGATTCACTAGGCAGTGCAGTGTCCAGCCGTTGTGTTTATAGGGCCTCCTGGTTTCTTTTTGTGCGAGATTTTAATTTCACAGTCGAAGTTTTACATTATTACATTTTAGATTGTATCAGATCTTGGCAGTCCAAGGAAACGCCGACAGCGGTGGAGGTAATTGTTCTTGGCTTTAAATATGTTGCTTTCATCAAGGCTGTGTATGTGTTCGTGCATTTACGAATGCAAAGCTTGTCGTTGCGTACATCACGGTCTCATTGAATAAGTTACCTTGAAACACTGTTTTTCAGACTGTCGTCGATACACTTTGGATTTTGTGGTGTGTTTTCTATAGTCATTTAAAGCAATCGATGATGTGCTGATTGTTGGCTTAATAATGTTAACAATTTCGTCAGACAGGAAAGATTTTCTTTCCTTCGATAATTGTTTTTTTATTCCGCCATAGTCTTGATATTGTGTTTAGGACTTTATGTAATAAGACAGTGAGTTATTTGTAAGAAACTGGATGGAACGAGGTTCGTTCGAAGAAATACCCGACAGTTTGTGTCTGTTATTTAACAACACAGCAGTTTGTATAAACAACTTTTGCTTGACAATGGAAATGTCCGTACTTCCTTCTGACGTTGTCAATTGTTTTAGCTCAGAGTAGCGTAACTTTTCCTCCTTGTAGTTTGCAGTAGTTCCTTACCCCAGCTTTTGCATGGATATTAATGGCGTTCTTGATAATACAATAATTCTTTCATCCAATGTTTATGACTTTTTAAGTTCTTATCCTCTTTGCTCCACAAGGAGCAGTTTTTTTCTAGTCTTGAGGGAAAGAAACGTTTAGAAATCGTGGAGAATTTACAGAAATGTGTTTAATGGCACTGCTGCTGTTCGTGATCCAGTTAAAAGAGTTGAAGCATTTCTGACTCACGATGGGGAAGCAGCCTGGTTTTGTTTCTCGTTTCACAGTGTTTATCAGCGCCGTAAAAATAGCACGGTTTTCATTCACAAGAAGTTTTGTAAAATGTGCAGTTTGTTGATCACTAACAAAGAACTGTTGATAAACAGTGTCGGTCAGTAGTAAAGAATAACTTTAAAAGTGTGTCGTTGGTGCGTTAGGTGTACCGTTATGTAAGAATGGGATTCGTATTTTTTCTTTAAATCTGACAAAGTAGCAGTACTTTTATCAATCAGCTCTTTTCCTTTGGGATAAATGAACACGCGTAGTTTACTAAGGGCATTACAGAACTAAGTCGAGAAAAAATCTCTTCTACAAAATTGTCGTCTGAGACGCAAAGTTTCTACATGAACAATATTTTTTTGTTTGTCGCAGGGATGTAATTACATGAATGTGATGGAACATGTATTTTACATTAATGTGGGTATATACGGTCGAATGGAAACAAATCTCATGAGTGAGAATCCTTGAAAAGGTACATATTACAGTCGTAGTGAAGAAATTCGATGCGGGAGACATTTTAAATTTTGTGGTTATGGGCTTGTCGGAGAATCTACATTCACCAGTTCAACAACTGTCCTCCCTGTTAGAATTATCTAATAGGATAATATATGCCTGGGAAACCTGGATTTAGAATTGACCAAGCTTAGTAGTTCGCATGGTCTCCATGTTGACATTTTCTATCGCAGAGAATTAAAAATGTTCCAGGTGAGGGGACCTCCAAGGGAACGACGTTCAGACTTTAAAGAAGCTCTCGTCTGTCTCCTTTGAAGGCATGTCAGGAAGTCTCAGCTGTGGTCTAGGTCGCTTCCTCGCGGACGTCAGTGTCTGCCGGAATTGTTTTAAGACACGACACCTGTTGGCGACAAACTGTGTGTTGTTTTTTCGTAGAGTTGAAAGCAGATCCTCGAGCGTTGGTCACGCGCTCCGATTGACTCAGAAGCCTCAGATATGGCTTCGTTCCCGTTCTTTCAGTAGTTGACTGCCATGAAACGTTTAGGCGCGCGTTCAGCCTGCCATGCCGTATGGGGGGTTGACGGTGAAAGTTGACGTGGCAAGGTATGGTCGTCTGACGGCAAGGAAAAACTGCAGTTCTAGTTCTGAAAGTACAGGCGACACCAGCGTGTGGAAACTGTGATTGCGTAACAGTGGCAGTTACAGCGTAAATAAAGAGAAATGTACGCGAGATCAGTGGTCAGTGCCGTTTGTTTTAAAGTGGACACGTCTTGCGATTTTGTGTTTCAATTCGGATACCTTGTTCTGTTATAATTGAAAATTATTGAAGGCTTGCTCAAAGTAGCAGCTGTTGTAAGAGCATTTATCATAGAAAAGTAATGCGAACTGTCGTAAAAGGCTGCAATGATGGCCAGATTGAAATACGTACCTCCGGTGTTCGGGACTTGTTACGTATTGAACTGTAAATATTGGTATGACTTTTTGATTTTGTTAATACCAGTTAAGTCTTAATCCCGAGTCAAATATTTTCATTGCTCAAACAGGTTTTCATCTTTGCTTATGAATCGATAGCACCATGTAATCTGGTAGGTATTGATCGACGTTTTAGAGGACCTGCACTGAAGCGTCGATAAATATCTTCCAGACTATATGGTGCTACATTCTAAAAGAGAGACAGCTTCACACTCATCGCCTAGAGAACTCATGTGCCATCTACTAATGTTCCTTGTACGCCTATATTTTATAATATGCAATTACGAGTAATTTATCATTGCGGCTTAGCATCAGATTATGTAGAGTATAATCTTAATTTCACATACATGCGCGATTTTGATGACATCTGCATTGCTTCTGCTTTACATAACCTCATTAGATGATAATACAACTTATAAAAGTATTATCTGTATTGCATAAAGCTGTACCAGTATTATAATTGTTTGGATGTGTAGTACGTGATGTCATACATATAACGTAAAAGTACTGTCCACAGATCACGAGAAAAACCCTACTGGGGGAAGTCGTTTCTGGTCGGTGCGGGGGGAATGTTACTTATCAACTGGACTAGAGGGCTGCTATTGGTGGGAAGTGCGATACGTCAGAGTTGAAGGCTACTACACAGACTGAAAACATCAAGCAGTTAAGAGTAGCGTCTTGTGAGCGCACTTGTAATGTGTTCTGTGGGTGTTGCGATAATATTCTAGATTAAATCGCTGTGCCACTGTGAGGTAATCTTAAAGTGCGATAATATTCTAGATTAAATCACTGTGCCGCTGTGAGGTAATCTTAAAGCTGTACCCATTAGAACACATGAAAGCCTGTCGTCTGTTGTTCGTTCAGTGGTTGTGGAACGAATGCTTTTAGGATGGGTCGTCACTCACCGCGAAATCTTGCGCATGCGCGTATATCGAATTCCTAGCAGGGATTTTCTCCTGGTCTGTGAACTGTATTAATAATTGCAGATGCAACTTAAACCTGAGTGTGGTTTGTGACGTAATGTAGTCGTGTAGTCTACATTTTATCGTTGTGAGAACTCCCCAGACAGTGAAACTTCCCGTGTAACATTTGTGTTTGTTTACTATATTTAAATACCTTTTGAATGGGTGTGGAAAAGCGTCTTACATACAAAAACACCGGGAACTACTGGCATGTCTTTTGTGGTCTCGCCTCGTGTTTCCCTGAATGATTTCAGCCTGGAAGATGGCTTTCTTCGGGGTTGTTGTATTGTGTGGTGTGGTGGAAGTTTACCGACGTTTCAAAGGTCCTTGCTGTATCCATCATCAGGGCGGTCGTATTGATGATGGATGCAGCAGGGACGTTTGTAAACTTCCGCCAGGCTACAAGTCGCAACAACCCAGAAGACAGCCATCTTCAGACTCACCTCAACTTGGGTCTACGTACATAAGAACACGCTATTAAGATGAATTTTAAACCACAGTGCGCCGTATTTGGAGCGTTTCAGTTATGCTAGGGTTTGAATACGTCGTCTTCTCCGGCCTGTTCCGCCTTAGAAATACTTCTGGTATCGTAAATACTTGTGGTGTGTATTGCCGTGTAGTCTGCAGAAATAGAACACAGTAATTGACCGACTACACCGAAGTCGACTGAACATGCACGAAGATGACTTCTGGGTTGTTGCTAATTGCACTGTGGTAGAAGTTTATCGACGTTTCAGGGTTGCTCGTTACCCGCATCGTCATCGGTAAACTTCTACCAGAATGCGCGGCGCAACAACCCAGAAGATTGCCGTCTTCTCTCTTGCCGCCTTGAGAACCTGAAATCTCAGTCACGAAACATGCACGTTTGTGCGCATTTCCCAACATACGACAGTATTTTCTACACAGTTTAGAAAATGTTTATGGGGATTTAGCCCATGCAACGTCCACCGCCATGTTAAGACGACATCGAAGTGCAGGCAGTCCGTTATTGAGACGGAGTTTAATCTGTAATTCTGGCTTGCGTATGGGCTTAAGTTTTTGTACCGTTAAAGTCGACGCACGTGAATTTGCAGTATTATTCGAAAGTTGAATTATTAGGTTGTAGTTTGCACTTAGAGCCACGGTGGTCTAGTTAGAACGCTGGCCTTGTAATCCTGGGGTCTCGGGTTAGATTCCCGGCGGTGCCCGAATTTATAACTTGTGTTGGGCAAGGCCGTGGTTTAGGCAACACGGAGTTTTCCTCCGGGGGCTTCCCCGGTTTCTCCGTGGCATCCCATTCACACACAGAAGAAGGCAATGGCAAACCACTTCTGGATCATCTGCCAAGAACGTATATGAACAGGTCCCAGTCCGAGAAAAGGATGGAAGGATCCTGTTCATATGGACCTGTCGTCAGACAGAACACTAAATAAAATAAGTTTGCACTTCCGGTTTTTGAGTCCATATTTATATTTTTTTAGCATGATTGCGGTAGAGAATGTATGTGTTTGTTAAAAGATGCTGCATTTACATTGAAACATAACCTTTGAAGACTTTGTTTCCGCCCTGTGTAAGATGTTCACTAAAGAACTTTTCATTTTGGGGAGGAACGTCTCACCCGTAATATTCTTTAAACATTTGTAATTGTTGGATGTTCGAAGCCCGGTCTTCAGCCTTAATCTATGATCAATAAAATCTTCTCGGGCAATCATCCTCGTTAACTGGTTGCCGTAGTAAACCGACGTTTCGGGAACAAACTCTGTAACAGGCGACTTCCGAGGATCCAGTCATATCAGAATCCTGAAGATGGGGACAGAGTTTGTTCCCGAAACGTCGGTTTACTACGGTAACCAGTTAAAGTTTCCATTAGGCGTCAAATGAATTTCCAAAACCCACATTTTCTTAACCAACCGTCTTGTTATCTCAGATTAGGTAGAAAATGTGAATATGTAATGAGATCTTTGGAGATAGTCGGTCTTCGTTGCGATTGCCGGAAAGTCTCAAGGTTGCGTGGGAATTCTTCGTGTGCCGCGTATTTGATTAACGTTGCTACGTTAACTGTGACCGATGAAGGATTGTAAAGGACGGCTACTAGTCACAGACAAGGCCGGAGTCTTTCTATCGTTATTTGTTTGTTTCATGTGTTTGCATGCTCGGACAGCTGAATTGTCCTGTCGTCTGGTTACATGCTGGGAGACAGGGGTTTGATTCCGGACAGGAGGAGCTGTCACGTCCAGGTCGGCCCCGGGGGTCTACCCAACCCCTCCTGTCAGTTTTAAACGGCGAGAGGGGGGATTTCCCCGAAGTGCAAAGCGTGAAACTGAGCATGTGTCATGGTTTGTTGGTAGGATGAGTTCCCGAGTCGTAAGTTTTGGGCCATTTTCAGTGCGTGGGTAAAATGCCGTAGGGTCTTGGGGTGGAATCGAACACGACCCTTCCGAATGCGAAACCCTCATATTGTCACAAGAAGGAAGGATGGTTATTACTATTAATAAAGAAAGCTATTTTGGTGTTCGACGTCAGTGGGGACGACGAAAATGTGGAGGCTGTCGCCGTCGTGGCTATGACGTGAGCCAAGGGTGGGTCTCGAATGCGGAAGGCAGGTCATGACCCATTTCTAAGCTCTAGGACATTGGGCTGCTGGGACGAATTGCAATTTAATTATATATTTACTGGATGAATTAATAGGAACAGGGTTACGGTTGGTATCTGCTCACTCCGGGTGTTAAAGATATCGCTATAAGACGGATCTGTGAGGAAATTCAAACAATCTGCAGGAAACATTGACTTTAAGTGGCCCAATGTGGATACATTTCGGTTTCGATATATGGAAGGTGATAATCCTCACATTTTGGTGTGTCTCCTGCGAAATTGTATCAGAATTTGGTTATTTTAATATGTGCGTACGTGGAAACTGCTTGGGTAAGTATATTGTTCTGCTGTTTTTATTTCGGATCGGAAATCTTGAATTCCACGTGCACTGACGCTCAGGAACAAACTTACACGAAAATAGGCATTGACAATGTGATAACACTTTCTGTGGAAAGAATAGATTTTGACGATGAATTTAAAGCTTCGGTTATTTTACTTGGATACTGTAACATGGCTCACGATGTTTCAGTCTGGAGCAGGTCATGGCAGGTTCTGTCATCGGCTTCCTCTCGGTGGTCAGGTGTTGAGTTCGCCGAAATGTCACTTATACGGATGCTACGCGTTGTCCGTGAAAAAGAGACTCTAATTTTGGAATTATCTTCAATAGCTGGTAATGTAAATCGACAACTTCAGATGTATGTAATTAGCCTCTTTACACCGCCGCGTGCAATTCTCGCAAATATTTTGTGTATCGAAACGCCGAACACATTTTATTCGAAGGCTGTCTTGGTTTCCCGACTTTACCCCCCGAGAGGAAATGGGATCGACCAGCTCATTTCATCAATACGGGTGACGCCATGGGGTGAGATCCACGCAGTCGCGCAGATCGCCCCGGTTAACAGGCTCGTTGGTGGAGGGTCCGCGATTCACGCACTGCCAGGTTCGGCCGCATGGCACTCGTTTGTGAATGAAGATCATATGTTACGAGTGGTGACAACATCGGTGTTCAATTGCTCGTTCATGCATGTTACTTAGATAAACAAAACATATATTTCTTATTCAGCTGTTATCAACATACATGTCAAATTCTGGTCTTTTCATCATCAGAAAGGTAATACCAGCAACAGTAATTTTTTTACATAAAAGAAAATTGCGATAATTCTGGTAAGAATGTCGACTTAGTAAGTGTACGAAGCTAATATTCGCCGGTTTTTATTCTGTGCAAACAGTTACTGCCTTCAGGCACCGTTTCTTATTTGTTGATGAAGTTCTGGGTTGTGACGCCGTGTAAACTCGTTGGTAGATGACAATGTTTCGACGAAACTGTCTGAATCTTAAAGAGCTGGAGACAGTATGTCTCTCCGAAACGTTGGAATATACTGACGTATTAAACCTCGACCCGACACAGTAATACTTCTAGATGTCTTCCGCCAGACACGTCATGTCTCTATCAACTCATCACCGACTAATATTGAACATCAGATGAACCACGCCTTATAAAAAACAATACCTTCGTTCTAATATATAAGAGTAATCTGATAAGAACATTTCAATAAACTGCATAACATTGTAAATGATTGTAATTCGAGTTTTAAATTTTACCAATCTAATTTATACCTGAGGACAGAACTCTATCATCGTCTTTACTGCTGTGAAAACCTCGATCACGTTGTGTATTTGTTTCCAAAGGAGTAAGCCCCAGTAAAAATAAATGGGTTCTGTGGCGTTTTCTTGTGTGTTTAGTTTCAACCCCCAGTAAGTGTACATATTTACTTAACGCGAGTGCACGTCGTCTGTTCAATGTAGTTAACACCCCCAAGTAACGGGGAAATTGTGGACTGTGTAATACGCAGGATAAACCAAGAACTACTAAGTTTTAAAACAGGAAAGGATATTTTAATGCGACAAAATGCTTTCAACGAGTTACAAAAACGACTGAACGTGTTCGGTCAGGATTCGCGGTTTTGTTCCGGTTTACGAGTTTCGTAGCCCAAAATCAGTCGGAAGTATCAGTTTCACATAAATTTTGTTTAAGAAGCGCGAACGGTGATGAACATTGAAGATGATGATTCTCTGGGATGTTGCCCCGTGTTGTCTAGTTGAGTTTACCGATGTTTCAGAGGTGCTTACTGCCTCCATCATCAGGGCGAAGACAGTCATCTTAATACTCGACCCTGTGTGAACCTGAAATCTTACTTGATGAACGTCGTTGTTACTCGTCGCCGTCGCTGCAGATAAGGCGTTGAAGACCACGCCGTACAAAAAGTGGTAGCCCTGTATTTGAAAGAGTTTGAAGGTTGGTATCTCTTTCATACCAAAGACTCAGCTGTTAGGACATTGGTTTGGAAATTGTAGTTTCGTAGCGTCGTTTATTGTTTGTTTTTGATACCGGATTGCGTCCATGTCTTACGTTTTAAGGTTTTTGACGGAAGGGGGAAAGAACCACAGAGAAGGCGTCTGTTGCCTTGTGCTGTGTCGTGTGTAGTGAGATTGACTTTGAAACAATTTATTTGTATCTACAATAAGTTCAGAATGTTTCAGAGGTGCTTAGGTTAGAACGCTGGCCTCGGGTTCGATTCCCGGCGGTGCCCGAATTTATAACTTGTGTTGGGCAAGGCCGTGGTCTAGGCAACACGGAGTTTTCCTCCGGGGGCTTCCCCGGTTTCTCCGTGGCATCCCAACAATTATCCCATTCACACACAGAAGAAGGCAATGGCAAACCACTTCTGGATCATCTGCCAAGAACGTATATGAACAGGTGCCAGTCCGAGAAAAGGATGGAAGGATCCTGTTCATATGGACCTGTCGTCAGACAGAACACTAAATAATAATAACAATAAGTTCACTTAAATTATAGTCAGATGTGCGAAATAGCAAGGAAGAATATATAAACGCCATTAGACTAAGTTTTATCACCCTTTTTAATTACAAGCCGCCATATTTTAAATGTCCTGCTTGAAAACAAAGCACACAGTCAAATCGCTTCCTTCCCACCCGAGGCAGTTTTCTGCTCAAGAGATATTTTTCAAATTTTTGAGGTAGGCATTCAGTGACCGTCTGCATTCTGACATAGCGAAATATTAGTTATTGTCATTAATGGTTATTATCAGTGAGGGCAGTACGGTTAGGAACAGGCTGAAGACAGTAGGCGTAGAATGAAAGTTACAAAACTTGGTGTTTCTGTTTTGCAGTCCGCGTCTCTTGTGAAGAGGCACATTCGCCTAATGGTTATAACACTGCAGCACTTGTAACAACAGATCGGCGATGGTGGACGTATAATGTCAGAACCACACATGGCATTTTTAAGGAGGTACAAAATTGGGTGTGCTGTTTGTAGGCCTGCAGCTCTTGTAAGAGAATGTTACGACAGGATGAGTTCTGTAAGATTTGAGGTTTTCACAGCGATGAGTGAGCGTTTGAGTGTCAGACAAGAAAGTTTAATTGAGGTGGATATCCCAGTTTAATTTTTTAACATCAGGTTAGAACTGACGTATTGTGTAGGAGTTTTTTTTTTGTATATCGCAACTAGATGAAATCTCTTGAAATTAGATCTGATAATGAGAACGCAACATTGATGTCTACATGGTAGATTCTTGTGACGGCCAGTTTGTCCAGCGTAGCGTGTTAACATGTTAACACCAACAGGTACCAAGACAAAAACCCGTTCTTATTAATGACCCTAATGCTTAGGCTTCCGCAAATGTTCATCTTAAACGTTCATGGTGTCAAAAGATGTGTACACATATCCAGTGAATGAAATGAAGACATTTTAATAAATATACTTGTTCAGATTAACCACAACCTTTTTATCGATCTCCGTCTGCCATGAAGCTAACGGTGGTTATTTGAATAAAAATTTCCTTGGATATTATCCATCGTCTAGTAAAATATAAAATATAAAACGTAAAACGACGTTTCGCGTTTTATATTTTATATTTTACTAGACGATGGATAATATCCAAGGAAATTTTTATTCAAATAACCACCGTTAGCTTCATGGCAGACGGAGATCGATAAAAAGGTTAATATTCCGTTGATTTTGGGGCCCTCTGTATACTTAACGTAGCAGTCGTCCGTGTTTCAACCTCGACTTAATTATCGTTAATGCAAGTATCTCGTGCTTTTCTCGTGATATCTGAGAATGTAATTGTGTTAGAAAGAAAAGCCAAGTGGAGTTAGATCCCGAAAATAATTTTGAGTATCAAAATAACTTTCTGGTGAAGATGACTGCGTGTCGTCTCGTTGGAATTGAGTGACGTTTCATAGGCGCCTACCGTCTCCATCATTAGGGCTACTGTTCATATCCAATTTATCATTGACACCTCACGCTGTCATTTGCAATTCCCGAGTTCAACGGATTTAAATTAAAATATATAATAAAATTCAGGTCAATACACAAAACTTTATTTAGATGTTAAAATTTAAAATTTAAATGTTAAAATTTTAAATTTTAAATTTGCGCCATTCAACACTATAAGGATGTTACAATAGAGCGCTTTCATTTCCTTCACAACATGTTTCGATGTAATACATCATCTTCAGGTATTGTAGCATGTGTTCCGCTGAACACATGCTACAATAATGAATATATTGAAAGACATGCATTATAATATAAAATAGTTTTAAAAGACAACACCTGAAGATGATGTATTACATCGAAACATGTTGTGAAGTGAATGAAAGCGCTCTATTGTAACATCCTTATAGTGATGAATGGCGCAAATTTAAAATTTAAAATTTTAACATTTAAATTTTAAATTTTAACATCTAAATAAAGTTTTGTGTATTGACCTGAATTTTATTATATATTTTAATCAGAAAACACAAACATGACGTATGTAAACCTTAAACTTAATAATGGATTTAAATTAATCGAAAATGTGCAGCCAGTTGTTTTGTGCGTATAAAATAACTGCCTGGATTACTGGCGATAGGAAGGTTCACATTTATTCTCGTGTCCTTGGTCCTGCCGTATAAGCACTCTTAACATCCGAATGGTTATGAGAGAGAGAAGTCCTCGTACATAATCATCAGTGCAGTGAGCAACATCAACTTGACTGCCGTCGCCTACGCGTACCTGGTCATTTTGTATGAGAATTTTGTTGTTCTTGTAGCCCCTGGCAAGGCAAGGATATCGCGCACCAGAGCTCCGTATGAGGTATCTGAAAGTATCCGCGTGTCCTGTCAGTTCTCTGCGTGTCCGTAAGGAGAGAACGACGTCGATTATAGTATTCCGGGTTGTAGCTTGTTACTAGTAACGAGTTACGAGTGACGTATCGTCTCCTTCCGAAACGACAGTAACCACTTACTGCGTCACAACCCGGAAGACACGACCGATATCTTTATTTCGCTGCGAGAACCTCAAGTCTCTTGTGGGAACGCTGAAATTATCACATTTTCGGCGTATTGTTTCAGAATTAAGGTTAAGAATTGAGGATAAATGATTATTATTACATCTATTCACCACTTTGTAGGGTATTTACTAATTATGATTTATAGTCTTCATTTTCTGCTGATGTTCTTGTCCATTTATCTATTTCCGAAATACATTTTGTTTTTAGTATGTGTTAAAAGAACAATTATACTAATGTTAAAAGATTAAAACATCATTTAACGTTCCCCATTAATATATTTTTAATACTTATGAATCACAATATGACGCATTTACAATATCTTATGTATTATATAGTTTTATTTTGAGGGATGAATGTATATTTTATTTCAGCGTTATTATTATTATTGTTATTATTCCCTAAGTGGATTATTTGTTTTTATTTATATTTATTTATTTATTTTGCTTTGTGTTTAATATTGTTTCCTTTTTGGGCTTCCCTGCATTTGACTGTTATATTTAATACTGTACATGTATAAGTCTAATTAATCTGTTTGTGTACTATTTTTCATTATTATTTCATTATTATTGTATATATTATCAGTATAGCCACGGTGGTCTAGCGGTTAGAACGCTGGCCTTGTAATCCTGGGGTCTCGGGTTCGATTCCCGGCGGTGCCCGAATTTTTAACTTGTGTTGGGCAAGGCCGTGGCCTAGGCAACACGGAGTTTTCCTCATTGGCATCCCAACAATTACTCCATTCACACAGAGAAGAAGGCAATGGCAAACCACTTTTGGATCATCTGCCAAGAACGTATATGAACAGGTCCCAGTCCGAGAAAAGGATGGAAGGATCCTGTTCATATGGACCTGTCGTCAGACAGAACACTAAATAAATAAATAAAAAAAAATATTATCAGTGTTTGCCTGTTGTTGGCTTCTTACTGTTGGCAAACACTTAAATAAATTAATTGAATTGAATAACTGCTACAGAATAATTATTGTAAAAAGAATACTTGAGAATTAAACCTTGTTTTACACAATTTTGGCAGGTAGATTTGTCACTCATAAAGGCGAATATTTACTCGGTGAAAGTAATGAAACCAGTATGGTTCGGAGCGAACGTAACTCATACTGTCATAGGTAGGGTATGATTTTTTTTATCTAACTCTGTTACAGATCACTTGCATTTGCTTTCACTGGTTACTGGTAATAATGGATTACCTTCCGTCAGCGGTACTCAGTGCTGCTTCTCCTCGCTCTCTTGGACTAACTAAAGTCTTGCAAAAACCCATCGTGCTTACGGATGCTGTTTACGCGACAGTCAAATCGAAGAATTTCTGGACTTCGAGCTAGATCTTATATTTTGTATCATGCAGGAAATAAGTTGTAGGTTCGCTGACGGAGCATAGGTTAGCGGTGGTCGCGTTGTCCGGAGTCCATATTGGGACGTTTGTGTACAGGTTTGCCAGCGCCTCACGGGCCAATTAGATTCAGCCGGTAAGCAGTTCCACTTACACGACATGTTGAGAATTGTGATGCGGGTTGCCAGAAGGTCGTGTGAATCGTCCATCTTGGCAGAAGGAACTTCATGTGGTCACAGGGTTACCCAGAAAGAAGGTTTTTCATGGCGTAGGCAATTGTAATGTTCCATAATTAAATTAACCTGTTTCTACCCGATGTCTGCAGCCATCACACTATTTTAGTGCGAGAAAGTTTTAGATCGTGGGTAGATTTGGGTAAAGAACAATGTTATTACTGCTGATATCACATTGACGAGTTCTTATTTTGGGTCACAACGTTCCAACATAGTCCATCGATAATCTCGATGTGACGTATGGATGTTCGATCAGCGAATGATTTATCTGCAGCGAATCCCAATGAATAAATATCTTCTATCCAGACAGCACAAGATGACGGAGTGATGTATGGAGTCCTTACTTGTGGACAGAAGTAATACAGTTCAAACAGAACATCGATTTAAAATGTAATTTCTTTGAGAACTGCCGGATTCCATGTATATGTAATTGTATTTATTTCACGGTGGTCTAGCGGTTATAACGCTGGCCTTGTAATCCTGGGGTCTCGGGTTCGATTCCCGGCGGTGCCCGAATTTATAACTTGTGTTGGGCAAGGCCGTGGTCTAGGCAACACGGAGTTTTCCTCCGGGGGCTTCCCCGGTTTCTCCGTGGCATCCCATTCACACACAGAAGAAGGCAATGGCAAACCACTTCTGGATCATCTGCCAAGAACGTATATGAACAGGTCCCAGTCCGAGAAAAGGATGGAAGGATCCTGTTCATATGGACCTGTCGTCAGACAGAACACTACAAAAAAAAGAATGCAACAGCGTTTATCAATATGAACGCCAGTCTGGACATTTTTCTTAGGCTTATATTATAAATTACGTAAGTCGAGTATTAAATCTTCCATCTTCACCTGATGATAAGAATCCAGTAATAATTGATATGAGTGAAACGATAACTATATGAAAATTAACAAATATATTAAAGATAGTGTAATTGCGTCATATTGTGAATATT